>JAAAKO020032532.1:0-13131 GCA_010015015.2 Bolitophila cinerea | reverse complement strand
TTGAACATGTATTGGCATAAAGAAAATATAAATTAAGAGGATTTGAAGTTTATTCAACAAAAGTTTCTAAACAAGAGTTAGTTGTTACTTTTTTGAATATAAATTTATCTTTATTTCGTATGCAAATAATATACGCACATTAAAGTTTAAAATAACAAAATTAATATAACGTCGGAGTTATTTTGTTAACCATTATTTTCTCTTGATAATAAGCTTAACTTGCTTTTTGGGTCAAAAATGGGAAAAATGACTTATTAGAACATCAAAATCAAAGGTGCTTCGATCAGATTTAGGAGGTATCTTAAATACTATTATTATAAATTGTATTTTAAATACAAATTTTAATAAAGTTATTTCGAAATTTTTATTTAAAAAATAAAAAGTATAGTATTTTGGAAATACAAAAAACAAACTATGTTTTTTAAAATAGTATTTAAAAAAATATATATTACAAATTACTTATTTAAATATAATACATATTATGAATACTAGTATTTTAAATACATCCAAGGTGTGGCTTCGATACTCAGCAAGTCCAATTTTATAACGCATATTTGGGAAAATCGCCTAAAAATTATTACAAAAATCACTAAAAAACTCATTAATATTTTTTTTAATTATAAATTAAAACAATAAAAAAAATTTATACAGAAATTTAAAAAAAATATATGTTTGGATTTTTAAAAACACTGTAATTTACTTCTAAATGCTGAGAATGATTTATATATGACACTTTTGTTATAGAATGCATAATTCTTAAGTTATTTAGAGGTTTCAGATTAAAAATATTTACCCTGTATACCCAAATTATGTTCATCAAATCTATAGTAAAAAATGTATAACATTTTTATTGGTGATATTCGCAATATTTTTTTCCGTTATCCCTATTTTATAGGATACATTATTTCTAGTATTTTAGTTTTCGAAAAATGTTATACATTTTGTATTTTACAAACATTTTTTCATCATTTACACAATTAGATTAGATTATTTGGGAAGTATACAGATACAGATACAGATGATATTAGGACGATTTTCAAGCAGGCCTTTATTTGAACCCATTTTGCTATTATGCAACAGAAATTACGTAACTTCAACATATGTAAAAGCAACTGTTTCAATCTAGTTATTGAAATCCATTCTATTGAAAGAAAAGTTTTTCTATTTATGAGAATGGCTGACACCATTGTAGACTCTGTTGTGGATCATTCCAATCATTTGATTCTGGGATTTGCTATTAGGCTACCTGTATTCTCAAAACGGCAACACATCTAAAGTGCCCTCTACGTAGCTTGGCTTGGATTTCCTCTGGCCTCTATTCAGATTTTATTAATACTGCATTATACCACCTTTGGATGTTATAACACACTAAGCCCATCGTCGGTTGGAAGTATATCGCTTTCCTTTTGATGAGGATTGTCGTCAAGTTTGTAACCTTTTAGTATAGGAGCCATTAGACAAAGCATTGACAAGACATGATATTCTAGTCTGCCGTTTTTTTTGCTTATCTCCAGTAGGCCAGGAGAGTGTCAACAAAAATTGCAGAAACCTCAAGGGTATCATTGTACATAAACTTTTTACGAAAGCGGAGTTGTTTACATGGTGTAACCAGTTATTCCTGAAATCTATTGATAACAATGTCGATCACAGTGAAAAACTGTGTCTGCAGTTTCCTAATAAACATACATCATTGGTACTAGATCGATTTGAATTAATAAATATTCAAACAGAAATGGATGAATAAACCTGTATTTAAAGCAACTACAGAGATCGTTTAAACCTAAGAGCAATAATACCTAGAGATGAAGTTAGGTTATGTTTTTGTAATGAAAACATCTTTATAAGTAAATAAGCAATTATTTTTGACGTGCCGAGATTCTAGACCAGTTTTGAAATGAAGTTTTGAGACCAGTTTTTTGATGAAAGACATACAATCTCGGATATTTGTTAATATATATTAAATAGACTTTATTACATAAATACCTTGAACTAACTATCCTTACCTATATTTTAAAAATGAAATTCTCTATAAATGCCCAATAATCATTTTTATATTTCTAACTATTCCATTGCATTCTCAACTTATCCCAAATCCTGGAAACGTGCTAGAATTTTACCTATCCATAAAACATCCGTTCATTTGAACTCAAAGACTTCGAACTCATTAGATTATTGCCAACAATATCAAAGGACTTGGAAAGTGTCTTAAAAACAGACACTTTGAATTAGACTAAAATTATCTCCCAAAAGATTATCAATATAGCTATAGAAGAACACAGTGCTTCTGGAGTCCTCATTTATTTAAAGTTAGTGATAACTGATAATGAAAAATGCAAAAGCCTGTGGCCATATTCAAATTAAATCTTATCCGAGATCTCATCTAGGAGGGATTTTTTTATACACTTTAAGCTGGATTTTCATTGTAAAACACTGTTGTGTGCAGCACATGTCAGTAAGATGGAAATACAATATGACGCATGTGCAAGAGTGACGCATCTGCAGAGAGAGGATGTGAGCTTGCAATCGAAAAAGTTGTTCTAATACGTTTTTTCTCTGTATCGTATCGTATTGTACATCTAATCTTTTTAATCATGTTCTGCACACAGCAGTGTTGCACGATAAAAACACCGCTTTACTCTTACATATGTGACGTCACATATTCCTTAATACATATAATAGCCCAAGCTGATTGACTTGATTGACTCTGGAACGCTACTACTGACTATACCGACTTTAGTCGCCGCACAACATATATCTGTAGTATCTATATAACAAGTCACTAACTCCGTAAGATTTGAATTATAATATGCCTGCTAGAAGGCAAAAAATGCAATTATGGATTTACTCGACTTTTCTTAGGCATTCGACACGGATTCACATAATTTATTCTGTGATGAATTATGTATTTTTGGTAACCGATACGCGATATAGCTAATGACTTGCCATTGAATAGCTTTAGATATATCCCTCTTTCTTTTCTTTACTCTATCTTTTTGATACTTTCATAATTAAATATTCATTTTTTTTGTGATGATGTCAATGTATTATAATTTGTATATTTTTTTTTTAATGTAAACTCTTTGTTTCTTATTGTAATGCGAATAACATTATAATTAGTTTTCCATTTGGTAAAAAAATTAAAAAAAGAAAATATTTTTTAATTGGAGTAAAAAATATATTTTGCTGACATTTTATTGTAATGCTAGTGGATAAACAATATTTTTTGTCTTTCCATTTGGTTCAACAATAAACCATTTTTTTGGCGTTTTATGATAAAAACATAGATTTTCCAAATTTAACACACTTAGCGATTGTCCTTGGGCTTTGTTGATCGTGATTGCAATGGCAAGGCTCACTGGAATCTGCAGTCGCTTAAAAGTAAAGGGCAAATCGGTTGGAATCATAGATATGTGCGGAATCACCTTTAATTTACCGCTAATTATTGTTGCTTCAATCACGTTCGGATTTAGTTTTTTTAACGGAAAGTCTGATTCCGTTGATCATTTACGGTTAAATTATGAATGGTTCCAGTCATCATCGTACATGACTAAAATTATATAAAGTGTCATATCCTGGCACTAGGAGGCACCAAAGGTCAAAATCATTTTTTTAGTTTTTTTAGTTTTTTTAAATTTACGTTTTATATAAAAATTAAACCAAACAATAAATTCAAATCATTGTTTTGTGTATTTTAGTTTAATTTTACCATATAATTTTTCAGAATGGTTTATAAAATGAATACTTATCAAAAATGATTTTTATCTATGGAGTCTTGAATTTACGACCGAAATTGATCGACGACTGTTCACAGCCCTACTCGATGTCCTTCTCCAGCCACTGTCTGGATTACATTCCTTATTCTAAAACTAAATAGCATCTGATATTTTGCACCAGTGCATTTTAAAAAAAATAGAATTAATTCAAAATAAAGCCATTTTTTTAAATAATTTTATAAACAGTTTAATCTATGTTCATTAATAAACAATTATTTCATAATACTCAAAACTTAACATTATTCATATTATAATAAATGTATTTTTTAAAAATGAATTAAACTAATACAAATAAAAATGTATTTTGATGGCATGTTTAATTGTTTTATGTATACAGTTGCATGTGTGACCTAATTAATAATAATGTTTAAATAAAATAATTAAAACTAAAATTTAGATTTTATGTTGTATGTACAAAATTGCTTTAAATGTTGACTTGTTATGGTAATATACTCAATAATAAATGTAGCTATATGTATATATATATATAATGTTACAATATATTAGTGTGTGTATGTCTGTGTGCTTGTGTCCTAAAAGTAGATTCTTGTAGTAGGAAAATAATGCATGTGATGTTAGTTTTTGACGTGTGTGAGCGAGTGTTTTTTTTGTTTAATTCTTGGGTGAGCGTGAAAGGTTTTTTTAAAATTTGATTGACTTTGAATTTGTTGTTTTATGAAAATATTTAGTTACAACAAGTTTTACTTTTATAACTGCGACTCTTCATATGTTTTGTTTTGACTGAAATCGGTTTCCATATTATCGATATGAAATTTCAATAAGTTTGATAAACAAAAAATAAATTATATATATTAGACACAATTTACAAATTCACGAACTTCAACTTTTATAGCTGATTGTACTTACGTACGGACATTACTTTTAGCAAAATGTGGAAAATTCATTGATTTAAAAATATAACTACCTTTAGAAAAATAACATAGAAAATGTATTCGTTTTATCAAGTTTGTAATATTTTTTCAGACTATTTAGGAAATTGCTTTTAATTACACATATTTCTATACACGTTACACACCCAATATATAATAGATTTTTTCATATAATTTACCGATTACAGTATAATCTAGAATGTATAACAAAGACAAATTCATATATATATATATATATATGTACAAATATAAATATACATATATAAATATGATACTACCCCGATTAAAATGACATCCATTATTAAAATATAATAACATTTTTATTTTAAACTCAATTTAAAATAATATTTTTTTATAACATAAGTAAATAAGTAGTATATTTAAAAAAAAAAAAAGAGTAAATCCATATATATTTAAATAATATATAAAAATAGTTAACCAAATGAGTTATGTCGAGGTAGTATAATAAATGTTATATCGGTTTTCCAACACATAATTTAGTTCAAGATTATTTGTAATTTACAAGTTACAGTATTTATATGTTTTTTAATGTACTATGCGGAGTTTTTCAATGCCTGCGTGTTTATTATCAATCAACTTATATCATCTCAAAAACAACAACATGTTAGCTTAAAGCTATTGTAAGCTTTTAAAGGCAATTATGATTCATTCTGGTAGATTAAAAAAAAATAACATAAATCAAACAACACACTGCATTAAAATTTAGTCAATAATTCCGATTTACATATTTGTCTGCAAGTTTGAAAGCATTTTAAAGCATTTTAATCTCTAAATTCTGCAAAAGCTGTACTTGCATTTTATGAAATGTCGTGTACAAAGTTCTTTAGAGACGTCACGCAAATAAGTAATGTATGGTAATTTATCTTAATCATCAGGGTTTGATCTAGGAATTTTGAAAGGGTAACAAAAAGCTCGTTTATGTGTGTGTGTGTGTTTATGTGTATTTGTCATAAATTAAATTTGATTAGAATGATGTAAACTTTGGAAGCTCTTAGTTGGGTTCTTGATGGATTTTTTGGTATAATAGTAAATACTAAACATCAAAAGCTTTGCCAAGCAATTTCTAAATCAATTCACAACGAAAATTCGATGTACAATTCATTTGTAATTTTGAAATGAAGTTCACAAAAGTGTTATTTCTATTTTATTCACTCTTTTGAATAGTGCAAATGGATAAATGGATAGGATCATTGTGTAACATATAATAACTATATAAATATATAGTTTATTATACGATAACTCAATTTATAAAATATTATTTGTAATTGATAATTGAATTAGGATGCTATATGCCAGAGACGAATCTAAAATATATTTATACACAGTTTTTAAAAAAATAAAAGTTTTAAAATGTTGATTATATAATTATATTGGTGTTATATCAGTTATAACATTATAAT
The DNA here is from genome assembly GCA_010015015.2 of Bolitophila cinerea. Lineage (NCBI taxonomy): Eukaryota > Metazoa > Arthropoda > Insecta > Diptera > Mycetophilidae > Bolitophila > Bolitophila cinerea. Next base: position 7,047 of record JAAAKO020032532.1, on the reverse strand, counting down.
ATTCGCTTTACACAGCTTAACATGTACATATGTGAAATAACATATACATTGTACAAGTACCCTGTCGGCTAAAATGTCTATTAATTTGTTTAAACCGCGCGTTACTACAAAAACATTTTATACATTAACAAAGCTAAAAAAAGCTCAAACCAATTGAATCGCAAAAAATAAATAAAATGTATATTTTTAGCAGCTTTATATGGAATATATATAATCCAATTCATTTCTTGTCCAATCTGGCTATAGTTATACAAAACGAAATCCTGTGTTTACTGTTCACTGTGGAACTTTTCATATTTTTTCTTCTATTTTCTACATTATATAAAAAAATTACACACTTGTATATCTTGTTTGTTAGAGCTAATTGGTTTTGGTGTATTTATAATTCCAAAGTAATAACATAATAAATTATTGTTAAAAATCTACAGTAAGAAACATGATACATATAAAAACATATTTTAAAATGCATTTTTTACAATGTGATAAACAATAAAAAAACAACCAATTTTCATCCAACTTAATGTGCGACACTGAGATTTTTTTTAGATTTTCAAGTATTTAATAAAAACAACCGAAATTGTTATCTTCCGCTGCGGTTTCATTTGAAATTATTTTTAATTAATCGACGTTATTTTGTTAGCAGTTAGATCGATCCCCTTTTGCATGGTTTGGTAAAGGTTTGGATCACTAGCCGGCAGGGCAAGCAAATGTTAGGCCTCAAGAAATATGAGTGCAGTTGGTTTTGGCTCGAGATTGGACTTCTTAGCTTCGACCACTAAGAAGGTAATATCTGCCTTATCACGATTAGCAAAACATTCAGCGATTAGACGGGCCACCTCCTTTAAGAAAACTCACTTATTATTAAACACACACACACACAAAAAAATTGAGAAATTTTGATTTTACCTGGTGATGCATTCCTTCAACTTTGTTGCCATCGACCTCTAATATTAATTGACCTACTTCTAAACCTCCAGTTTCATAAGCAGCACCATGTTCCTGAAAAGTTCAAGTGTATATTAACAAAAAAATGTATACACATTAAAATAAACCACTTACATGAATATTTATTATTCTAGGTAGTGGATGCTTTGTATTGGCACCGCCTTCGATGGCTATGCCTAAAATAGGCTTTGTTTTCTTAACTGTAATGTGTAAGTTCCCTCTATGATCAGGTACGATGTTGGGATTGTGTTCTTGATTTTGTTCATGCGCTGAACCGTTTTGCTCATTCGACAGTCGTTGCATTGACTAGAATTAATTAAAAAAAAAAAACAAATTATATAAATTAAAAAAATACTTTATTAAAAATGAATTTTCGTCTAGAAAAGTGTCTTACTATCAAAACCTACGCCACGGTTTGTTAAATCGATACAATTTTTTTTCTTACCTGATGCCGTCGTGCACCCTTTTCGCCTAGCATATTGCTGCTATCTTCTTTCATGTCGAAGCTTCTGGAAAGCTTTGTGGCTAGCTCCTGCAATTGCATGCATACAAATATCGTTTTGGTTTAATCAAAGCTCAAGTCAATTTAATTTATATATGTAAAGTAGTTGCATTAAATATGTTATTTTGAAATTTCGTTGTCAACTTGCAAGTAAACCAAAAAATAAATGTGCATTGAAAAATTGGCCACCTAATAATATCTTATTCCTAAATGAGCTCTGATTTAGACACATTTAATTATAGGTAATAATTATTTTGTTATATGCTGATAATATAAACATTTTAAAATAAGTATTTCATTTTCATCAAAATATTTAAGTTATAATTGTTCTGTCTCACTATAAGGCAATCACCATTGTTTATACATAATGATTTTAATTTATATTACATATTACTTATATTATATTCATATGTAGACACTATATATATATACACGCACAAGTTACATAATATAAATTATACATTATTGTTTAATATTTTAATCACGTTTGTTGGAAAACAGAAAAGTGAAAACATATGTGGGTCACTTGTGAGAAATACGCATTCTCTGACAACTTGAACCGATCTTTTCAAATTCAATTTTACGATCATCTATAAAACTGGTATAATGAGTTATATATTTGAAATCTCTTTAGAATTATACGAAACGTGATTTCGTTTGGATCGAAGATGCTGCCTGGACATATGTTGCTCTTATTTAATCCACTTTCTTCAGATTCAACTATATCTATATTATTATTCAGTAATATTCACGAGCTCGTGCTGAGTATGGGTTCATTTTGACTACATGCAATGTTATTTTCACGGAACTCACTAAACAAACATAATATTGATCTAAATATCACTGTCTAATATACAATTTAAAAACTAATTATTTAAAAATATTTTATCTAAAAGTAGTGAATTCTATGCTACTGTTTCTGATCACTTTTTACAGGGGTGCCTCATGCCAAAAGTGCAATTATATTGAAAATATGTAGTTTTTTTGTTCGTTTTTTTTTATTGCAAACAAAATAAAATTAAATTTAAAAGAAAAATGTATACAAGTTGAAGAAGTTTGTACATTTTGCATAATGTATTATTGAATGATATAGGAAGTTAAGATGTGTGTAAAGAAATCAACCCGATTTTAAAGAAAATTGGATTTTTTTGTATGGTGTCCATTTGTATAAAAATAGTTATTATTATAAAAATAATAATAATATAAATAATAATAGTAAAAAAACGAAAGTGATAACATTATAAAAAGGCAATGGCTTTATCCAAATGGTGTCCATAATTGCTTTAATGAAATATTTCGGTAACATGCAAAATAGAACAAAGTTTTGAATGTATGTATCAAAAAAAAACATAATAAAAATTAAAATAATAGCGTGCATGCAGAATACTAAAACCTAAATTAAATTGGCCAAACTTTTAGAAGTATTCATTAAAATAATAACAAACAAAACAATACAATTCATAGAAATGGACACAAGTGCAAAAACTTCCAAAAGTGAACACATCTTATATAAAATATTGATTTTTAGAGGTTTTATTGGTGCATAACTTATTATGTATACTCGATGTCGATTGGCACACAGGAAATCTTAACCTTAAAAATACCGAATATGGTTTTAATAGTTGGTGTAGTTTTTATGTTTATTGGATTAACTTTAAAAGAAACTGTGTATACAAATTCATAGGTCATCGTAATATTTTTGTAATTTTGGAGCAATGTAGAATAGCGATATAGTTTATACAAGCTAAAATTAATTGCTAAACTATTCTATTAGTTAGCTGTTTTATAATCAAAGACTCATTTAATTTGTTTCAAAGCAGCGTTGTGCATAAAACTTGTAAGGCGTGATTGACCAATAGAAAATGAATGTGTCAGCTTATGATCAGAGTTATATAAATGTTAATTGTATCTTGATAGCAGAAGAGAAAAATAGAGAACAGCAGTCTATTCTATAAATATTGCAACAAAGATCGAGTACCATAATAAAGCTGTTTAAATTAAACACAATATTTTATTTGAAAAGTGCATCTAGAGTTAAGAAACGTTGTAGTTTCTTAGCATTAAAAAGAATTAAAAAAAACTTTTAAAAAATGGTAAAAAATTATATATCTTTTCAATATTTTTTGCACTTACGAGAGGTCGTCCCCAGTACCAAGATTTGACACGTTGCGTTAAACCGCCCAAATGCGATCGAATTCCTTCGAAGTAGCCCCCCTGCAATAAAACATGTGCCCTAGCATAGGTAACTACAAACTAGTTTTGTATATAATTTACTATTTGAACAGTAAATAATTCTATAAACTATGGAAATTAATTTAATTTTAAACAACAAAAAAAACTAATAAACAAACAAAACTCTATTGAATAATAATGATGTTTTTTGTAGGTCTAGTGAGTATTGATGGTATATTTATGTTTCTTCTAATTAGTTTAACTGGTTAATTACTTCAACAATGAATCTATTTATTGTATAACGTTCTACTATAATGTTTAGAAAAAGGCTTTAAATATATAAAAGTATTTTCAAATAGACTCTAATCGTTACAAAACCTAAAAATTCTGTAGAACATGTTTTCACTTTCATCTACTTAATTCGCCATTTTGTCTTGTTTTTTTTTATACGTGCCTTGCCGTTTGGTTATTAATCAGTTTTATTTTTATTAATAATTTGGAAATAAATTAATATTTCCATTAATTTCATTGAAATGACTATCATTTAACTTCAGTTCAGAGCGTTGAAAATAATCACCCAGATATCAATAATTATATATTTTTATGCGTGTATGTTTGAATGTTCAATGTATATATTGTATAGTATATTGTAATACTGCGTTTAATGTGGTATTTTGTGTGTGTGTGTGCATAATAAATATAAAAATATTCAAAACAAATTAAAAAATAATTAGGATTTTGTTTCGTAAATTAACGAGTAATTTGGTTTTCCAGTATTACTTGTTTTCTGTTGTTGTATATAATGTCAATTATGCTCAATTGCATAATACTGGTGTTTCTGTATGTGTGTTATATGTGCAATGTAAATAACAGTGCAGTAAATAAGTTGACTTACCTGGTCCTGACATTTAGGAAGGTACATGAAATATAATATGTTATTAATAATTGTGATTGAAAATATTCCAAATGAGTTAAATATTAGGGATAATAAAATAAATTATCAATTGCATATAATACCCAGAAATATATAATAAAACAAAAAATATAATCATTAAATTGTATTTTTGATTTTTGTTTAATTTATAATTATAATTATTAGCCAAACTTCTTTGTGTTACAAACAACCTTTATCGAAATATGGGACATTGATGCCAACAATTTACTTTTATAACCATAAACATAATTATGCTGCATGAACATAATAATGCGACCCTGCTATGTTTGGATTACATATATAAAGTAATTATATAATATAAGTAGTACAGTTACACACATATAAAATGTCAGTTCATAAAATTCACCACTCTCTACCCAAGTAACATTAGGCTTTAATTACGTTAGGGATACTACTGTCAAATACACAGCTTTTACGGTCTCTAACGCAGTTTGACGTTTGTAGTGGTTGACCCCATTATCTTTTAAAGGTCTGCTGTGGTTTTAAGTATTTATAATAATGGGTTTAATAAAAAAACAAAAAAATGTTCATCCACCGCATAATATATATTTTTAAATAATCATCTAGTTCGGCCAAATGTCTCATTCGGTCTAACAACCCATTCGTATAAATGGTCTTTAAATCAAACAGCTTATTTGACCAAGCTGCTCAAACTGATAAATGGCTTTTCGGGGAAAATGGCATTTGGTAAAAGCAATGTTATAGATAAGATAAAGAGAAACTTTTTAAAAAGTCTTTCTTAAAAGTAAAGTAACAATTGGAACCTTATTGAAAGCAACGAGAGTTCAGTAACGCAAGTTTGTAAGAAAAATCTTATCGAATCGAGTGAGTTTTAGGACCGCTGGTATCTTATGAATTATTCTCAAGTTAAAAAAAACTTGAGCATTATGAGCAGAATTTATAAATTAAAATATTGTATTAACATTTTTTGTTTTTACTAGTAGTTTTTTTGTGTTTTTGAAGCAATAATACTATTGTTGAAGAAAGCAACCCTTGAAAATGTCAGATATAGAAGAATTACGCTTTTGATTTTTCTGACAATACGAAAAGCATTGCTTGTTTTGGCTTGTTTTCAAACTATTTTTTACTATATATTTACCACTTTTGCTATATTTACGCATGATTTTAATCTCTTTTTTACAATTATAGTTTTTTTACTTTTCCACACATTTTCCAATGTAGTTTTCTATTTTTTGTCAGATGTTTTTATATATATATTATATAATCCATTCAGCAGGGAGCAATAGGGCCCTTGAGGTGCAATGGGGTGAGTAGTTTTTATGTTTTTAAATACTTTTTAGGCCTAGGATCTTGTTAAATCCAAGTTTTCGACCATGGGTGGGGTGAGCTATATTCTAAAGTCCTCCATGGACAGGCAACTCGCACGCACTTTTTATGACAGTCCTTTTGTGTGTACGTATTGCCTCTCCTAATTTTATTCTTTCTTGCCCAAAGATTAAATGTAGAAAAACGCAATTCTAATACAATTTAATGATTTAGAATTTGAATCACTATTGACATAATTGAATTTGGGTTAAAATAAATTCTTCCTTTTTCAATAAAACCAATAAAATACTAGCAAAAAGAATAAAAAATTATAACAATATTTTAATTTAAATATCAACTTTATTTTTTTAAAAAAGGTTGCAATTGGAACAATAATGGGTTTAAAATACAATTCAAAAACCGCGTACGGATAGGCAGACCTACTAGGACTATATTTATTTATTTTAAAATTCCCAAATATTAGAAATAAAAAATATATATTCCAAAGTTTTTTTTTCGTTTTTTTTTCGGGTCATGTTGGAGAATATTTTCTGCAGTTTGTATCGGGTTAAAGTATTGCGGGGTCGGATTGCCAAAATTAGACCCTCGCAATATTTTTGGATTTGGCGTACTGTAATACCTCAATAAAACAAGAGAGGAATTTTTGTGACACAAAAGTTTCTCATACTCTATCTAAAAATATAATTATAAAAGTAAAAAATACTTTTCTATATATATTTGTAGCTCATATCTATAAGTTTTTGTATTTCTCTATTCTTTTATTATAAAACATAGTTGAGATAAAAGGAAATAATAATCTTGTTACGACAAATCGTATTATATAAGCCTAATTCATAGTTTCTTGGACACCATTTACCGAAAAATTCAATTAATTTTACATCATATCGTAGCTGGTTTCTTGTTAATGAATGTAAACGCTGAAAAATTGGTTGTCTCAAAGTAGTTTAATCTACATATTAATATAAAAATGAATTAATAAGTTTTTGCTCCGGAAAAACATATATATATATATATATATATATATATCATACTAGATGACGGACGGACGAACGGACGGACAACGCGAGATTATAAGGATTCTAATATTAGCTACGCTGGTATAGAAGCATAAAGGTTTTCCTTCGATGATGAGGTATGACGATGTGAAATCTTCTAATATCAAGGACATATGCGAAATGTTTGGTAT
>JAAAKO020032521.1:0-13133 GCA_010015015.2 Bolitophila cinerea | reverse complement strand
TTATATTAGTATTTAAAAAATTATGAATGAACAATAACTTTGTGCCAATAATAAACATAGTTTTTTTTAAATAATTATTGTAAAATACCACACACATAATGTGTATTTATTAGTATTGTTATATATTTTATTATATTATATAATTCAACAATAAACCGACCAACCTGAATTGATTATTATTTTTTTCTTACAGATAATCATAATTAAGCAGACAAACGAAGCAATAAGATAATAGCCCCCTAATTCCACCAAAGGTCTAAAACGTAAAAAATATGTTGATTGTGATTATCATTGATAAAAGAAAACACAGGAACAGCAAACAAGTTTTGCTGATAATACTACTTCATACAGAACTTAGGCATGTATTTTTTTCATTTTGTAACTCAAAAATCTAGTATGCAATTCAACAAAAACGAACAAATGTTTGCATGTGTGCGTTTGCGTCTTATGCATATAGAAAATAAATAATAATATCTGCACATCCATTAAAGTACTAGATCTTTAGTGAATACAGCCGAATGTTTCTAATTCATTTAATTTTGGAAAAAAGGTCATGACCCATGCCAAAGATCTAGTACTACAATGGATTAAATAAGTAAGCTCAAACATACAAAAAAAGTTTTTATTAATGCTTCTCATAGACAATTTTTTTTTCTTAAAATTTGATATGTAATATTATTTTACTATATATATTTCGGAAGTAATGCCGATTTAAAAGAGTTTTATAACCTCTAAGAAAAATCGTTAGAGTAAAAATAAATGTTCAAGCTTTCATATGCACTCCTTGATTTAGTTGTAAGTCATATTGCAGTTGTTGAAATAATCCGGGAAGCTCGTCATATTCCGCTCTGTAACCAGGTGTTGTTTTAATTGTTTTGAGAAGTGTATACAGTTTCTATCAAAGGTATGTTAACAGTTCCTTTTATGTTTGAACCCAATATAAACCAATATAACACATTATTACTCATTCTTGTTTGACAAGTGAAACAGAGCAGTGCAGACTAATTACACAGTAAACCGTTACAATTAATATAAACAGTTATTTGAAAAAAATATTTAAAAATACATATAATTATACCAAATTTAACATAGAAGTGAATACAAAACCGAGCCCAATGGGATGGCAAACCAAAAAAAACAGAGAATAATGAATAAAGAAAAAATCATGAGTACAAAGAAAACTGGAACCTTTAGGAAAGGAAAAACTAAAATGGACATTACCTAGTATTCAGACAGGCCAGATACAGAAAAACATACAATACATAAAAAGCTAAACCCAGGAGTTTACACAATCGAAACTTTTGAAAATTTTGTCAGTATGCAAACACAAGACAGCGTTCCTAACCTTACTTTTCCGTCACAAAAAACGATCATGCAACATACCTCAAACACCAACCTTAAAACTCTCACACACTCAAACACAAACTCTATACATGGAGCATGGACAATGACAAAGGACAAAAATTCAAACTTATTATGGAAAAGAAAACATTAATGAATTAAACAGGGCAAATAATAACACAATTAGGATTAAAAATTTGCGTGAAATTAAAAAAAAAAAACAAGCAAAAACAGAATACAAATTACTACTTCTGATAAAAAGGCAAACAATATTCTAACCAGCTCAACGATAAATAAACTTAACTTTTACAAAACATTCATTCCTAGAACATTTTTATTCTCAGTAGGTATAGTAAAGAACTTACCACTAGACTTAACAGAAGCCGAAATCCTAGGATGCTCATAGGGTATCGGGAGACATTACCATAAATAAAGTTGAACGTATGTTTTATTGGGATAAAAATAGCCAGACAAAAAAACCTAGCCATAATAATAAAATAGAGTTCCGATCTTCCAAACTTCCTCGCGAAATGATTCTATTTTATGTTAAAAAAGAATTCGATTTTTTCTTTCAAAACCTGTAATTTGCGTAAATGTTTACGATACGGACATATTGATAAAATTTGCAAGTCATTTTTTAAATTGTGTATTAATTGCACTGATGAACACACACACTTTCGAGGAAGGCATAGGCATCTTCTTTGATGATACAAAAGAAAAGAAATCAATACATTTATGAAATTAAATAGATTTATGCATAAAGACTACGGAAATAATAGCTATATATGTAAGAAAACATTGTTATTTTTACGGATTCTAAAAGTTCATGTATTTTGTTATTACATTAAATAAAACTAACTTATACGAACAAGAATATTAACATATTATAATAAACATATTACGTTGCAGTGGATACCAGCACACATTGGTATTCCGGAATATGAGACAACAGACAAAATAGCTAGCAGAAAAACAGATATAAATAATATGACAGAAAAAATAAAGATTCCAATTGATGATGCCCTTTACATTTGTAAAAAATACTTCACAATAGAACAATTTAAATTTCAAACACAACTGAAAGGAATATTTCATGCTATCTGCTCCGCCAGCAACACTATGTCATAAGGCGCTAAAAACATAAAACATATTTTATTATCATGATATGTATTATATATTTTTTTAAAGTTTAATGAATTTCTAGGTTTTTGATTGTTTTTTTTATGCTTGGCAAAAAAAATAGCAAAATACTACCAAAAAAACAAAAAAATAAGCAATCCACTACTGTTTTTCCATTCCTTAGTAAATTATAAATTCTTTTAGAAAGCTGCCGCACGATATTTTTTTAGCGCTTTGCGCTGTTTTTACTAAAAACACAAAATTCAATCAACATAATAATGTGGATATGAATAATGCGCTTCTTCAAATGGCGGCTTTGTGTATAATTCTGCTTTTTCCGACAAAGGTATGGCGCATAAGTCTTTATAGAGTAAACACATAACCGCAATATACTTAGAGTACTGGCACCTCTGACTTTAGCGCTTATGTCTTGTAGCTCAGTTGTCGTTTTTACATTGTGCAGATATGAGACTTGCGCTTCTGTTCCCACACCGTAAAATACTAGCAAAAACTAAAATATTATTTATTGGAGAATGAAAAGAAGTTGGCTATAAATATATACACTCTCTTCAAAAATCATTTCAACGTTTTTTAACTTAAAACCATTCCCCTTTCCCTTAAGGAAAAAATATTAATTTCGTATCTTAAATTATAAATAATTCGGCCAGTCGAAATTCGTCCAATCGTACGTAGTACATTCGTTCATTAATTGTTTTTTTCTTCTATTTTTATTATCTTACTAGCTGACCCGGCGAACATTGTTCCGCCTTAAGGCAATAAATGAGCAGATTTTGGATTTTATTAATTTCAACTTTTATTATGATAATAAATATAGATACATTAAAAAAATCAAGTATTTTAATGAATTATTATTGGCCATGTATTTTTGTGCATGGTGATAGACGACATTTTTTGTTTTATTATCAGGCGCAAAAACATGCCACATATAATTGACCATGGAAAAAAAACATGGATTTTCTAGATTCAGACCACAAACTTTCAAGGACTGGTTTTGTGATTTGTTAATGGTCATGGCGAATGCAAGACGGTTTGGAAATTGAATTTGTTTATTAAACTCAAACAGCATATCGGTTGGGATCATCTCAGGATCCTTGGAATGAGAAATTCCTAACTTTCGAATTTTCCTTTGAGTATCGTCGCGTAAATCACATTGTTCATCAATTTATTTACTACCAAACGCGTTCCGTTGCACAGTTGTGGTTGATTTATGTTTCGAAGTATGATTACCACCCAAGCAGCATTTGAATATCGCGGTATCGTTTTTTTTTACTAATTCGTCTTATATGGGTATAACGGATACTCTTGTTGATTTCATACCCATCCAAGTGTTGAAAATGTAAACTAACCCAACCCAGTTACATTATGCCATCGGGCCATACTTATTGTACCGCGGAATGTCATTACTAAATAAATGATGGCCGTTGCTACTTTCTCTTTTTCCGCAACGGTCAAACAATACACACGCGTTTTTAATTACAAAGGGATTACGGCGATTCTTCCACAGCATCCAACTCTCATCATTAGGATCTAATAAGCAACATTTTTTGTTTATTTATGGTATCCAATTTATCTTACACTTTTAAAATGTAATATTGTCTAACAAGTAATTAAAAATGTACCAAAAAATATATGCTCCTAATTAAAGGGTGCAACATTTTTTGTTTATTTATGGCATCCAATTTATGTTACACCTTTAAAATTTAATATTGTCTATCAAATAATTAAAAATGTACCAAAAAAATATATGCTGTTATTTTAAGTTGAAAATTAAATTATTTTAGGAGAGCGATTTATTAAAGGCCTTTATTTATTTGACTTACATGTTTATGGTATATTCCGATCTAAATATTGGGATTGATTACGACCGACGTCAAAAAATGATATTCGGGATTGTAAGAAAATGTACCGTATGCACTACTTAAAAATCCAGATTAGGACCTTTTAAGGCGCGTTGAAGCTGTCGTAGGTAACGTTCCTTCTAATCAAGAATTTCAAGCTGATCTTTCATATCGAGTTATTACAATCCTTACTGTAAGTAAGTAATTAACCTCATCTCGTTATGTATTAAAAGTAAACATAAAAAATCTTTTTCCTTTATTTTTAGGTAATATTAATTTTTTTGAGGCATGTTTTAGTATTTTAATACCTATATTTGCATTTATTATGTATTTATTAAAATACTTTCTTTTGACACCATCAACTTTTGTTTTTGTGCGATTTTATCACCTCATCATCTTATCATTTTTTGAATTCAAAACCTATTTAATTAAACCATAAAAAATAAATTTAAAAAAAACACTTCAATTCCTTTATTTGTTGGTATTGGGAAGTTTTTATGTATATCATTTTAGGACAAAAGTAGAACGTAAAAACTTCACTTTAATCATTTATTTAATAAACATAAGAAAAATTTAAATGTATTTTATAAATTTCTCAGTAATTTCAAATATATACACAATTGCGTGATTACTAAATAACGTAAATATCTTATCTAGGTACATGTGTAATCTGCAAAACAAGCTAAAAGTCTTCATCAGAATTGCCGATAAGAAATCGTCTTTTATCATCTTATCGCATTCTTTTGCAAACGTGTTGTTTAATTAGTATCGAGTTCTGGCGAAAAGCTTACACGCGCTCGAACGCGGCTGTTGGTGTGCTCTTTAATCGAACACAAGGCACTTAGCACCTTTTGTACCGAGTATCGGCGGTCACCAAAACCACAAACTGCCGCCGCGCGTCTTTTTTCAATATGTCTACATTATATTATATTTGATCTTATGTGGTATTTATATATGTATATATATATATATATATATATATACATATTGTTTTCGGGCGCGAGCGCATTAGTTCGTAGCTAATCGACAAAATCAACAAGAGCACTTTTCACTCGCCCCAGTAAATTCTCTGATCGAAATGTAAATATACACACAAAGACACACAAATATTATTATTATACGATATCAGAGAAATATAAATGCTTTCTGTGCATGTGTGTGTGTGTGTTTTGTCGTGTTTGAACGTGCTTTATAATGTTAAATTTTATGCTAGAGCGGCTGGGCCAGGCACGACGACAACGACAACTATATAATACAAATAAATAAATATATATATACACTTCTAAATGTACATATATCTGATACACAACGCAATAACATATACGATAGAGAGTACACGTATGTATTTCACAACATACTGTTGTACAAGATAAAGTGCAGCATTTAATACATAGATTATGTTCAGCTGCTAATAAGTTGCCTGTGTGTATATGTATATTTTCCCTGGATCGTGTGCATTATTTTCCGAACACTTGCGATTTACAAATCGGCGACACACGTTTTTGCTCAAGCAGTGATATCGAGTAGGATAAAAGGCGTGTTTTGATGGTGTTGTGGTCTTTAATTTAAACGAGAAGAATAAATGAATTTAATTATTAATGTCCTATATTGTTATAAATAAATATAAATTCATAAAATAATAAATAAAAAAAAGTACATATATTTTAATTGTTGCAATTTGTATAATATATATATATATATATTACTATTAATGCTTGTTGCTGCCCTAAGTCACTTAAAAATATTATAAAACATATTGTAAATTATATCTTAAATTAAATCATTTAATTCACTTTATTTATTTCTATAATAAATTACGCAATATTGCACAATATTACACATTTTACGTCCCTAACGAAAAAGTTTGTCTCTATTTTCCAATCCTAAACAAATTAAAATTAACAACAAAACAAAAACGCATAAATAACATAGACCACCCGCCCGCGAATGCTACGCACTCAGGCATTTCCGTTCTGGCATTCCGAAAGTCCCGTAACCGCACTGGCACGACGACGACGACGACGAAAAACCGCCTTGCGTGATTATCACTTGCCCGTGTGGTGCCTGCCTTTGCACATATATTTATATCTATATATTTATATTTGTTGTAGTTGTATTTTGTATATATGCCTTTGTGCGAACAGGTAAAATGTGTCTGTTATTTGTATATATGTAATATAAATAAATGTACATGTCCTAATATAAGAAACACATTAAGATATATATATATTCATAACATAATTCGCATTTGTATTCTAAAGGCATCAGCGACCACAAAGCAGCGCACAAAGAAGAAGTCCTTGAACTACAAAAAGGTATGGATCGGATCATCCGACCACACAGTGTCTCACGAAAAACAATAAATTAAAATATGATAATACAATACAACAACAAAAACACACACACGCTCGCACCTAACCTATAAGTACCTATAAATATATGTATACTAAAATTGTCAACAAAACATTGTTGAGTGTTTTTTTTGATCGCCGCAAAACACTGCGAGCAGCAATTCGTGCACATAACCTACCTTTTTTGAGATTCGATTGAGGGAGAAGTACGATTGCGCAGGAACAAGGAGATGACCAGCCAACACTGGAATTTCCACATCCATGACGGTTTTTGGTGATCCAGTTCTTGAGCCTTTATTATTGTGCACATAGCACACGCACCCACATCCACACACGCACACAAACACACAGAGACAGTCGCACGTACACACTCAACCGCAGTACACTAATCCGCGAAATTATTATATGTATTTGTATTTGTATATATATATATAAATAGAATTACATTCTATTTCTATTGCTCTTTCTATAAGTAGACTCAGGCAAAAATATCACAATTATTATATGGGCACTTAACAATGTATCATTCTCACGTAAACATGTATTGTCGCACGAAGCACAAGAAAAAACCAATTCGATAAATCGTTCACAGACACAAAAGAATGTCTCCAGCGCTTCTTTCTTTGACCAACCGAACTGAACGGGTTGAGTGCTGACTTGTGACTTGAGACTTCTTGATTTATCTTTAGTTTTGTGTCTTGTGCGCGTTGCGCATACGCACACACATAAGCTCTTTTGTCTTGTTCGTTTCACTTGTATACGTCGCGTTTTGGCTCACTCTGCAGTCTGCACACACACTCACACACACACATTTGAAAAATGAATTCGTGTGCATACGCTCCGCCGAAAGTCCAAGAAGCAAGAAAGCACACACACACACATGTAAATACAAAATACACACGCATAAAAAAACATAGGTGTGTGACATTGCGCGACGTCTAAAATCCAAATGTCATCAGCCAAAAGCTTGTGCGTTCAATGGTGCAGTTAATGTTATTGGTAAGTGTTCTTTTTTTCCGCTTCATTTGTTGGCTGCGTACTGGGTATTCGTTATAATTAAAGGGGAGATCCTTTAGACCCCAATAACGGTAATTTTGTTGGGCGGTAATTTACACCCTTGAGGAGGAGGTCAAAGTTTTTATAAAATTCAATTTAAAAAGCGTTTTAATCATAGACTTTAATATATAGACACAAAATGTGTCTACCTTATACATTTAAACAAATATCCGCAAATGTATCGTCTTCAAACTATCAAAATCCGTGTTATTACAATATCTCAAAACTGACCGCCTATTTTTAAAAAGATGTTCATTACAAAAATTTAACCTAATTTGTTCTCTAGAGTATTGTTGCTCTTAGGTTTTAATTGTGAAACACATTAAGATAGACAGAGACAAAACGTCGAAGATTTTTTTGCTCAGCAAAGAGCGTATACTTTCAACGTTTCTCTCATAATTATTAATATTGATAGGTATTAGAAATGTCTATTATTTAAAAATTAAAATTAACAATAACCCTTGCGGTCTATAAAGGCAAAAAACAGTTTTTAACAAGTTACCATATGAGCGGTAAGCAAAAAAAAAACATGTATACAAAATGTGCTAATTAAAGCCTAGTACTAAGTTCGAGCTGAAACCAAAACTTAAATTTAGCAGTTGAATGTTCAGCTGAAAAAAATGTCACAAGTAATGTGGCTTTTAGTTCTGACGTTTTGCCTAATGAGTACTGTGAGTTTGCCCTGAATTTCAGTTTTCAAGTGGAACTGAGATCGCACTGAAAAAATGGCGGTCGCCAATATAATTTAATCCGCCATCTTGATTGTTTATTATTAATATATCTTATCTATCTTTTCCCAAGGTTTTTACTATAAAATAATTCAATAATCTCAAATACAAACAATGCTCACTTCGTTGTAATTTCAGCTTGCTGAAAAAAAATCAGTTGGCAAATGTCTTTCTGAAAGAAGATCACCAGCTGAAAAAGAGCGTTCAATGTTGGTCCCAATTTCAGTTTGGGACACTTGTACTAAGTTCGCGCTGAAAAACTTTGACTTTCAGGACGAGATGAAAAAATCCTCAGTTTCATTTAGTGCAAAAACACGTTTGGTACTGAGATCGCGCGACTAATAATGAATAGTGTTTCTCAATCCAGAATCTATGAGCAGTGAAATGAAAACATGATACCCAATTCGTATAATTACCGATTAGGCTAAATTTTTCTGTAAACGGAGCCGTTAAAAACCCATTTTTTTTTTTGAATATCCATATTAAATAATTAGCCACAATTGGCATTAATTGCTTTGAGCAGAACGGCACTTTATTGGGGCCTTCGTTCCTGTGGTTGTTATTTGTAAATATATTGACGTAGACATAGACAAGCCATGAACTCAAAATCAATATCCAACGCAAAATGGCCGTTATACATTCCAAAATACTTGGAAAAGTAATGGAAAATGCCAAAAAGAGCAAGTTTAGCCAAGAATTGTTGTTGTTGTTGTTGAAAAGTAAGCAAAACAAATTAGCAGGGTCCAACATAAATGAATAATCATTTGAGCTTCATCACATAAACATGTATTTTTTTTTGGTTTTCTATCCTTTGTACCAGAATAGTTATAAGTAGAGACCGGAAAAATAGTCACTAAAAAAATTAAAAATAGTTACCTAAATATAGCCATTAAAAAAATGTTACAATAGATACAGAAAAAGTCAGAATAAATTAAAAAAAAACAAAAGTGGTCGATAAAAAACAGCAAAATCATTAATAAAAATGCACAAATTTAATTTTTTTTTTTGATTTTATATAATGTTTATAAAATCAATAAAACAGTATTTTTATTTTTGTTAAATTTGTGTTTTTTAATGATTACAAAACAAGAAAACAAACTAAATATTAAGTAAATGTAAATTTATGGTTTCTCAGTTTTTTTTTGCTGGTGTTTGCTGACATATATTACATGAATGTTACAGGAAATATTGATTTATTTTAATTTTGGTAGACATTATTTTTGACAAAATAAAATATAATGCTAAAAATTATACTAAAATAGTTATTTATATTTGAAAATAGTTTCAAAAATAGTTATTTTAGTCAAAATAGGTAAAATAAGTAAAAATATGATCAAAAAAATGGTCAAAGCAAATTTTGCATTTTTGAAATGAGATAAACTTGATTCGTAAAGATACCTTTCAAAACTAGCGTGACAATAAACTAATTAATTAATTACATAATAGAATAAAATATACAAATTGTTATCAAAATAAAAAAAATAAAAATAAAATAATAAAATATTACAAACGTAGAACACAAACTAATTATTAATAGCGATTTTTAAATGTCAATACAAATTCTTCCTTTCTCAGCTTATTTGTGTACTTGTGTTTGATGACGTATTATATGAATGCCATATTTACCAAGTAGATAGTGCTTCTAAAATAGATAATAAAATAGTTATTTATATAGTAATTTATAAGTGAAATAGTAAAGACATTACATTTTTTGAATGAGAAAAACTTGATTTGTAAGATACCTTTTTAAAATTTGCGTACCTGTCCGACATAAAAAAAATGTTTAACTTTTTATCCGGTCTCCAATTATAAGTATATATTTAAAATTTAATAATTTTATAAATTCTAACAATGAAGTGCGAGATTTTTTTTTAACAAATAAAAACAAAACAAAAATATTTTTTTAACAAAAATGAATACATGGTAACCAAAATTTTTTTTTTTTACAAAAATGGAGAATAAAATCAAACGAATTAAAATCAGTTCACGTTAATTTTACAATACATCGAGAAAGCTGTACAGAAGTTTTTCTTAATGGTCATCAATTACCCCAATCAAATGAAGCCAAATATCTTGGAATGCATCTGGATCGGCAAATAACGTGGAAAAAACACCTATTTACAAAAAGAAAGCAGCTGGGACTTAACTTTCAAAAAATAAATTGGCTGATGTGGAAAAATTCAAAACTCCTATTTTATAAATCCATAATTAAACCAATTTGGGCATGCGGAATTCAACTTTGGGGTACTGCGTTCAACTCTAATATCGAAATCATACAACGGTTTTAGTCCAAAGTGCTTTGAACAATCGTCAATTCTCATGACCTACGAATAACAACATAGTGAAAGATGAAATTAAAAACTTTAGCAAAAAATATAAAAACCGACATAGTGCTCACCCAAACAAACTAGAAGTGAATCTTTTACATTCCGAAAATAACACTAGAAGGCCGAATAGTTTAAAGCCTTCAGACTTTATTGACAGATATTAGAATTTCAAACTTAAATATTTTAAGAATAATATTATGTGTCCTGTAGGAATTTAACCTAACACAAAAAATATAAAAAGAATTAACTATCGAGTTAATTTCATTCATGTTTTAATTCAAAACAGACAATTTACCGAATGTCAACTTTGTTCGACAGATTGTAAATAAAATTAGATGTGATTAAAAAAACACAAAAATTATTCACTCTAACAATTGGTTTTATAATTATTGCAATATAATTTAAAAAAGAAAAACTTCTTTTTAATCCCTTTAAAAATTAAATATGTTGATTAATTATTCCGATAACTTTTCTCAGTCTTATATCCTATACACGATTTTAACATACTCAGGTGACTCATCGCCAAAGAAAGGTAAATTAATAAATGCGTACCCGATTAAAGCAATTTTCTTTTTTACATAAAAATGTACTTTTAATTCGCACGCGTGCCGTTTTACCTGTACCATAAAACGACATTTCTCAAACAAGTGCACTTGCCGGCAGCCGCGCGTGTCTCGTCGGTGATGATAAATACGGATGACTCATATCGTCTTCACTGTCTTATGTTTATGTTTTGATTAAATACAGTTTACCTATATAGATTCACATGCACACACACACGCATCTTTGAAGAAGAACATTGGTTGAGTTACGCCTTCCTATGCTTCTTGGTTGCATTCTTCTTCTCTGACATCTTTTCTCACCGGTCGCGTATAAGCATTATTACACATATATAATAGTATATACAATATATGTACATATCTAACACGATGTGAATACAGTAATAATGTTACATTCATGCGCCAGTATACTTAGAAAAGCATAATATCGAATGACGTAATGCGTTACAATGAAAACTATGCGTAAAGCATACTAAATATACCACTTCAATAGAATAAGAACAATGAAACTAAAGATGGCCCTTGCAGTTTTCTAATTTTTATTGGGTGATTCAACGATTTCAGAAGTAAATTGTTTTTAAAAAGTATGTAACAGTTATATATTGCACATATATATACTTATACTTTTTAATCTGTATTATGCCTCCATAAACATATGAATGTTGTTATGCATTTAACCTGTTTATATAAAGCAGATTCGTGAGAACAACAGAGTTTATAAATTAAGAATTTTCATGAATTACACCTGAGGGCTTTTGAACGATGTAATACGCGATAGGATACAGGATAGCCGTTTTGAATGAGCTGGATTTATGAACGGGCTTTAGTGCATCGATATTACGTTTGCGTGATTATACAATATGCATCTAACATACTAACGTATAATTACCAAAAAGAATTGTATGTTGCGGAGAACTTGGGGAATTCGGCGTTTTCCGGTAGAACTGCACTTGTAACCAAAAAGCTTAGTTATGATATCGTGGGCTCGGGATTTGCCTGTTTTGCAGATGGTAAATTGACTGCTAGGCAGACAACCATACAATTTTTATCAGTCAAGACCTAAGAGCAATAATACTCTAGAGAAGAAGTTAGGTTATGTTTTTTTATAAACATCTTTATAAAAATAGGCAGTCGACTTGGACGTGCCGAGTTTTTAGACCAGTTTTGGGATATTAATAACACGATTTTAATAGTTTGAAGACTATAAAATTGCAGATATTCGTTAAAATATATTAGGTAGACATTATTTTAAGTTTTTATAATATTGTTTTTTTTACTATTTTACATGCTTTTATGGTAAAATAATTTATTGCATTTTTAAAATGTGCGCTTAAACAAGCCATCTGTTGACGACAAAAATAACTGAAATACTGCTTCGAATTAAAGAGATGTTCATTACAAATCTGTATATAAAATACTGGTCCATTTTGTGTCTATATATTTAAGTCTATGATCAAGACTGTAAAGTTTTAAAATATATTTTTTTGCTGACATATTATGTTAGGCACAATATATGTTATTATTTATGCGTTAGGTCGCCTTAGGCCCTAACAGCTTCGGGTGTTTTTTGTTGATATCATTTAAATCAGGCCTATTACCAAAACCCAAATCTCTCCATTTTAAAATAATCAAAAATATATACTCTAATTCTAACAATTTTTTTTTACCATGAGTAACATCAGGTTTGTCATGGCAAAAATGCAGATTGACATTGTTCTTATCCAAGAGCCGTGGCAGTGGAACGGGAAAATCAAGGGCCTACAAGTCCCTGGTTTTTCTATATTCTCCGCAG
>JAAAKO020032520.1:0-28978 GCA_010015015.2 Bolitophila cinerea | reverse complement strand
GATTAAATGATTGACGGATTAAAGATATTTAAAACCAATTTATAATGTAATTATCTCATGAAATTTCAATAATCAAGAAAAATATAAAAAAAATAAATAAAAAATTAACTAAAAAAACTAAAAAAAACGAAACAATTATTTATATATTTTATAAATGATTGATTTCTTCTAATATTTTATCTAAAGAGTGCATAAAGAAACAAATAAATTTTTATCAGTAAGTAACTAAATGTACCAACTATCAAGGACCTGGATTTTAGGGTGAAAAACTACTTTAATTAAATAAGACTGATTGAATTGAGAAGTTTGAGATAGTCCACATTCAATGTAGGTTTTCACCATTAAATCATATCCGCTTTTCATTACAAAATGCTCTGTTACATTAGAAAAACCAAACTTTTCAATCAACATTTCAATCAACTTTTCAATATTTTTTTTAAATAACTTTTCAGTAATTTCTCTGGTTAATCTTTGAAATAATAATATTTTAGGATTTTATTATGAAAAACTAAATTTTTCTCAATATTTTCATGTCTGGTATTGCCTGAAATCTTGATTGAAACTTTGAAAAGTCTATCAATCCACGAAGCTTATCTTTTCAAGCTCGCCACCCCAAATTAAACCCAATGCAATCAATGTTTTCACTTGAAAACCTTCGCTATTTTTGGTCACCTTTCATCGAGATCCGCAATCAATCGTTGCACTCACAATCGAAATGATTCACTTGCAAAATGTATTTTCAAAAAAAAGGTTTCATTGCCAAGGCAAGCGCGTTTCTAAATCAGTATTCCTCTCGATATATCTTAACACACGCCACAAGTGATTATATTATATATATACATTATATATATTTCGAAACGTTTATTTATACATCGATACAAAAAGCCAAACAAAAACAAAAAAACAAAAATAAACAATTATCGAATCATTGTCTCGATGTCTCGTAATAAACTATTATTATGCAAACACCGCGCACAAGCAATTGTATAGGTTTTCCCATAGAATTTTCCTGTGGCGTGCGGCAAAAATAGATTCTGCAGAAACAATTCGCCAACAACAACAACAATACGATCGTTTAGCCGTGAGGAGACCTTACACAAATTCTAGTTAGATAATCACGATCATGATCAATTCGTCTGTGTTTGTGTGTGAGTGTGTTTTGTTTTTCTTTGAATTTTCTCGATATTTTCTATTTCGTGCACTTGAACAAAGGCACACACACACACACACAAGCACAGACAGAGAGCGAGAGAGTGGGGAGGGCTTCTTAAAATATAATTGAACTTGCACGTTGCGAATTCCTAGACTTATTTATAAAATAACGCTTACGCCACCTTGAATTCTGGTAAAGGTCCTCGGTGCGTTGATTGAATCCGTGTAGCTGACGCTTAACATCATAAAGGCTTGAGCTCATCGATGTGTTCAGGTGGTCCAGCATTCGATCGTCTGTCACATCAATATGTGTGGTTCGCTTGATAATCCGTCCACTGACACCAGACTCACTGCATCCACGTGTCTGACAATAGCTTGAGATCTGCAGATCTTCCTCGTTCCTTGATTGCTTAATATTCTTTTCGCTCTCTGCCAGCAATGCTGCCGTAATCTGTGTAGCTGTTTTACCACGGATTGCTGCTCGTAATCCCTGCGAGATCTCTACGTCCTTGTCCGCATTAAAACGTGCCTTAATCTGTTCAATGTCCTCCATGGTTTCGGCTACACGACGTTCGTCCTCACGTTCCTGTTGTTTGCGATACAGTTTCTCCTCGACTCCTGGCAAACGGAGCTTTTGATTGATACGAGCTCCGAGAGCACTCTGTGTAACCGCCAGCGAGCTACCACGTTTCACCACCTTGAAGTCGTCCAGTTCGCGGACTCGATGTCGTTCGTTCTCGAACGCTTCCCGACCGTACGTTGAGATGTCCTGTGACGTATAACCGCGCACTTGTTTCGTTGCCGAGTACTTTGGGAGCGCACGTTCGTTTGACCACGGCAGATGCGGATACTGAGGATTTAGACCCAAACGCTTTGCATCTAAATAATCTATCATCGGTTGATAGTAGTGCATTGTGTAGCCATAGTTGTCCTCGTAGATTGTAGTGGGGGCCCGATCACGTCGACGTCTGACTTGCAGCGATGCCATTTGCGAATTTATTTATAAATGGCTCGGCTAGATGACTCGTGTGTGTGTGTGTGTGTGTGTGCGACAGTGCAGCTGCTGCAGCCGATGCGAAGCGAAAATTTCTTTTTCAAGGGTTTTCCTTTGAACAGATACAGAATACAATTTTCCTTTCGATCGTCTGACACACGGCAGCGGCTCAGTGGGTGGGTTCCGCCTCGCTGTTGATGCTCTCTGGCTTCGGGCTCGAGATTACTGATAATTGGGTCATCGTGGCGTACTGGTTTTATAATCGAAATCCCGTACGATTGTGGCGACATTGAGCGGTGGATATCGATTGGATTAATCACCGTTTAGATTTTAGATTTTAGATTTATATATATTTAGGGGGCAAGACACGCAGAAGTCATGGAACTATGGCGAGATCGCGGACGAGCGTATTTTTAGGTTGTAAATAGAATTCATTGACGCACCCGACTAATCCGAGTTCACATCGGATGATATAGGGATTAAACTATATACATTCAAACGTTCCGCTCTGCTGAACTTTGAAAATAGCCTAATTTCATATTTATGTTTATTATTTATTATTTATATTATTTATTGCCCGCTGCTGCACTGTCGTTGCACTGCCGTTGCACTGTCGGTGCACCGCGTGACGCGCATTGCGTGTGTGGCATATATATACATAAATCTGATATAGTATATAGAATATATTATGATAAGTTCACGCGTGGCGTGTGGACATTTCACATTTTGGCACAGATTTTCAATTCATTTTACTCATATATAAATTATACATAGATGATAATATAGGCTCTGTAATGAGATGCCGAGCATGTAATTAACTAATTAATCGGAATTCTTCCGCAATTAGGATCGAGATTTGGGAGGCGACACGGTTGTCAATGAATGCTTGAGCTGAGTGTGAGGTGGGGGAGGTGGGGGCGATGAGGACAGACGAGCGATAGCCAAAAGGAAGACGACAGGAATATTAGAGGAAAATGGGAGGAAGGCGAGAGGAAGGCGAGAGAACGGCGAGAGGAAGGAGAATGCAAAAAGAAGGCTAGACGAAGCCGAAACGAATGGAAAGAGAAATTAGGACTATAGTGAGGCGAAAGAAAGTTAAGAAATAGGCAAAAAGAATGGCGAGATAAAGGCGATAATTAGGCGAGTGTAAGGACGGAGGAAGGCGAAAGGAAGGATAGACGAAGCCTAAAAGTAGTCAAAAGGAAACATAATTAAGACGAGATGAAGGTGAAATCAAGGTAAGAAGAAGGCGAGATTTAAAAGAGGAAGGCGATAGGGAAGGCTAAATAGGTTTAAACAAAAGATAAATAAAGGTGAGAGTTAGGCGAAAGGATGTAAGAAGAAGGCGAGAAAAAAGGACGGCAAGAGGAAGGCAATAGGAAGACAATAGAAGGCAAGAGTTAGGCTAGAGAAAGGAGAAAAGTAGTCGAAAGGAAACTGAAATTAAGGCTATAGTAGTTGAAATGAAGGTAAGAAGAAAAAGAGATAGGAGGAGCGGAAGGAAAGAGGATGGCGAAAGGAGGCAAAAGAAAGACAGAGAAGGCGAGTCGAAGGCAAGCCGAATATTTGAGAGGAATTCAATATGAAGTGACTAAGAGGAGATGAAGGCTTGACAAATGCCAAACACAGCTCTCCTGATATAAAGTGATGGAAGTTTAAAGGGAGCTGTATAGGATAGTAGTGGAAGGTGATAAAGAAAATCGGAAGCATGACGAGAGACTCGTTCGAGAAGGGCTAAAGGATGGCGAGAGCATTTTATAGGTGAGGTCGACATTAAAGTGAGAAAAAGGCAAGAAAAAGACAGCATAGAATACGAATGGACAGCAAAAAAAATAAATGAGGGCTAGTAAAATGGAAGGCATTTGAAAAAGAAGAATTAGACGAGAGAAAGACATAAAAGATAGCGGAAAAATGCATAAGGAATTTGACATTGACATTACAGGAATTTAAGATGTGTTAATTACTGCTATTTTATCGTCATTTTAAAATAAAGGTATATAAGTATAGGAAAACCTAGAGGTCGACGAAAAATTGATATTAAGGTGATCTGAATGACATTGTAGATCCTACGAATTATATTTCAAATATTGAGAAGAATAATTTATCCTAACTTTGAGTAACTTTATCGCAAACTTAGAGCCTAAACCTTCATAAAACTGTCCATTTTGTCTAGAGAAATCATTTTTAAATAATCATTCTTATCTAGGTAAAACCAATATAATTATCCATATAAAACGGTCCTTCTTATAAAATTATTTTTATCTAAATAGAAATTTATGTAAAATTATCTTTTTTATAAAAAATATTTTTTTCTTTATTATTTAGATAAAAGGTTCTTCTTTTATATAATAACAAAAAACATTTTTTTTTTGTCTAAAACTATAGTTTTTTTTTAAATTATTGTTATTCTCAACAAAAATGATAATTTGTGTATATAGATACAAGTTTTAACTTGTCTAGACACAAATGTAAGTCTAGATAAAATGTATTTCTCTTTTTGATAAAAAATGGGTATCAAGGATAAAATTATCCATTTCCTATTTTCAAGATTTAATATTGAATTTGTACAAAAAATATAGATTCCTTTTTATTAAAATAGTCCTTTGTGTCTAGATAATATTGTCATATTTTGTTCTAGATGTAATGGTTTCAGTTTTCCTTAGATCCCAATTTTATTTTAGATAAATGATTGATTTAAATTAAAATTGTCCCATTTTGCTCTGGATAAAATCGCCTTATTCTGATTTATATTCGAAACAGTTTGCTTTGGATTAAAATGTTCCTATTAAATTTGGATAAAATCATAGATATTTTTTTCTATTTTGCTTTGGATAAAATCGTCCTATTTTGCTTTAGATAAATTCGCAACATTTTGCTTTAGATAAAATTGCCCCATTTTGCTTTGGATGAGATCATCCCATTTAGCATTTTGCTTTGGATAAAATCTTCCCATTATTATCTAAATAAAATATACCTAATTTGCTTTGGATAAACTCGTTTTATTCTGCTTAAAATTCGCAACATTTTGCTTTGGATAATGTTCTATTTTAATTTTGATAAAATAATTACATTATGATCTGGATTAAATCTTTACATTACGATCTATAGATTAAATCGTCCGATTTAGCTTGGAATAAAATCGTATCATTTTGCTTTAGGCTATTTTCGTTATATTTTGCTTTGGATAAAATCGTCCCATTTTGCTTTAGATAAATTCGTTATATTTTGCTTTGGATAAAATCGTCTAATTTAGCTTTGGATAAAATTGTTCCATGTTTCTTTGGATGAAATCATCCCATTTTGATTTAGATCGTTACATTTCGCTCTTCACATTATAAAATGGACAAAATCTTCACAATATGATCTAGATTAAATCGTCCGATTTAGCTTGGGATAAAATCGTCCCATTTTCCATTAAATTAATGGATAAATGGATAATAGATAATATAGTATCAATATGACCTCAACAAAAATGTATCGTTTTGCTCAATATAAAATCCCTCCATCCTGTTTTGTATTAAATCATCCCATTTTCCATTAAATAAATGGATATATAGATAAATGGATAACACCTTCACAATATGATCTAGATAAATTCTATCAATTTTCCTTTTTTCTATTTCATTGTTCTATTTTGCTCTAAATATAATCACCCCCTTTTGCTCTAGACAAACTCATAAATCTAAGTCTATCAGTAATGCACAAAACTTACCGGATGCTTTCGACCTCCTCGTCCTTCTCGGCCAATCGACGTTCGGCGTCGTGACGGAACTGTCCGAACTCGGATGCCAAACGCTGCGAGCGCTGCTCCTCGGCCTTGCGACCCTGCAAGATCCCAAAAAAAACACACAATTATATTTCCAATGTCAAGAAAAAGAAGTATTAGAAGAACATTTAGAATAAGGCTGTGAAACTTACAGCCTCGGCCTCCTTGTAGGCTGCGGTGAGCTCATCACGTTCGTTCTCCAGACGACGCAGCTCAATCTCGAACTCATGGTAGCGACGGGTCAATTCGGTGATTGTGTTACGGGCATCATGGTTCTCATCTGTTCGAAATTAGAATGTCAGAGAAATGTCCCAAAATGGTTGTAATCAAATTAATTTATTTACCGGTCAACTTCTTGTTCTCACGGGCCAAACCGTCACGCTGGTCCTTGGTCTTGTCCAATTCACCGGTGATACGGGTCACCTCGATCTGCTTGTTCCTCAGGTCACGCTGGGCCACCTCGAACAGGGCAACGGTTTCCTCGAGACGAGACTTCAGCTCAATGCTTGTACGCTCGAGCTGATCGACGCGCTTCTGGAGCTCCCTAGCCGTACCGTTGGCACGCTCAAGATCGATGATCAGTACTTCGACTTCGCTCTGCAGACGGCTCTTCTGTTTCTCCAGATTGTTGCTCTTCACCACCAGCGTTTCGATGTGTTCCTCTTGTTCCTGAATGCGAATGGTGTACTTGCGACGGATCTCTTCGATTTCTTCGGCACGAGCGGCGGACTCGGCATCGAAGCGGGAGTGCCATTGGGCGGCTTCACCTGGGAATTGATAATTTTAGCTAAAGATTCTTAATAAATATATCTGGTTTTTGGTACTAACCGTTGGACTTAACCAATTGCCTCTCGAGGTCCAAACGAGCCTCGGACTCCTCTTCCAGCTGAATGCGCACTGAGTCCAATTCAATTTCGACCTGGTGCAACGAGGACTCCAGAGACGAACGGCGACGTTCATCGTCCTCCAAGCGACGACGGCAGTCCTCCAGCTGTGAGATCAACTGGGTCTTCGAGAAGCTAACGCTCTCGATGTTCAGCTTCAGGTCCTGTACGTTCTTGATCAGCTCAACGTTCTCCTGGGACAGGCGAGACTTGTGCGAGGTGATATCGACGATGGTACGGTTCAGCTCCTCGATCTTGACGTGCAATTCGGTGATGGACACCTCCAGTTTCTCGACGTGCTTGATGCTCAGGTGGCGTTCCTTGCTGATAGACTCGACCTGGGACACCAGCTCGTATACCTCAGCCTGGTACTTGGCCTTCTCCTTTTCGGTCCTGTTTTTTGTAATAAGATCGTTGGTTTAGGTTCATAGGAGATATTTGTTATTTTTTTCATTATGATTAGCGTCTCATCCGAGAGATGGCGTCATCGTCGCATCAAGAAGCTAGAGAGCCCTCATAAAAAAAACATCATGCGCAAAACGCACGCACGCTTGCCCAACACAAGAAAGTGGATCAAATGCTCGCACGTTTGCTCAATAAACGATCGGTGAAAATGTATTTTCATTTTTCCGTCATTTCCCATAAATTGTATTTACTCGAGCGGGAGCTACTTGCGCTCCACTCACACATTCTCACGCGGCACGCTGCCTGCGGCTAAGCTCTGACATATCAAATTTCATGTTTTGCTGAGAGCGGTCGGCGGAGAGACAGGGACAGAGAGATATAGAGGTATGCAAGAGCAAGCCTGTGTGTATGTGTACGAGCGTGTGTGTGTGTGCATGCGAGAGAGCGCACAGCGATCGCCAGTGCGAGCCAGACATATTTGGCCCGGTGTTGGGCGAGCGAAGTTACGTCGATCTAAAAATAGGGCCAGTGATTCGCGTGCGCATGAATGTGTGTGTATATGATATACTATATTTTTGTTTATGTCGAGATGATGCGTGTGTAGAGATTGTGTGTAGACATTTTTAAGAGTGTGTTTATATTATTTATTATATTATAAAATAAATTATATAAGGATACAAGTGCGCGAGTATTGGGTTTCGTTTAGGATGGCGATTATTTGGATGCTTAATGGAAATGATTGAGGAATGTGAAAGATTTTATCGTGGCCTTAAAAATATGTCTGTGACCGATATTTCTATAATTATGACAGGTATTTTATAGACCAAAAACAATGTCCATTGGTTGAATAATTCCATTAAATTTATTTCTCTTTCAGGCCATAAAACTATTCGTCTCTGACGAACATAAGATTATGTCTGCGATCATCAAAAAATATCTCTCCATCTCCATATTTTCTTTTTCCTTTATCTCCATCTTCTTCTAAACAGTTTGTATTGAAAAAAACACAAAATATCTGTCCTTATTTTTCAACTTTTCCTTATTTTTCTCCTCATTCAACTTTGTAAGCAAACATTAGTTTAAAATTGCTAAAAAAATCCCTTTACGTTAGACAGAGACAAAACATAAAAACGACTTCTCTCAAAGGAAATGAGCGTACGTTCAACCGGAAGTATTTGTTTGGACTTGCTGAAGAAGATTTGATTCCCATTACGTTAGACAGAGACAAAGCATAAACGTACAACTTTTCTACCAAGAAATGAGCGTATGTTCAACGTTTCTCTCGGCAAAACGTGCTGGTAATATTGTATGTCTCTCTCGCACTTAATTTAAATCTGTATTTTCATCATTTTTCCCCTTTGCTGGTAGTAAATGTTTCACAATTCAAACATATCATAAGCCGGTGGAAATCGCATCATTAATATCTCACTCTTTATTTCTATCTATCTCTCTCTTTCTCTTTATTTCTCTCTATCCCACCTCTCTCTATTACTCTTTCATTCCTCCTATCATTCTCACTCCTTTTCTCTGAATATTTACCTCTGCTTGACCTTGGTCAGGATTTCGATTTGTTCCTGGAAATCGGTAATGATCTCCTGGTGCTTCTTCTTCAGCAAGTGCGAGTGTTCCTCGGACTCGAGGTGCACCTCGTCGAGGAGCTTGCGCAGCTTCAGCAGCTCTACGTCACGGTTGCGGTTAATGTTGAACTGGCTCTCGGCACCGCCCTCGGCCTCCTCGAGACGCTCGGACATCTGGATGACTTGCACGCTGAGGTCGGCCTTCTCGCGTTCGATCTGAAACAGGAGATAGACAAAATAGGGAGTTAGGATATTGAATTTTATTTAACTTTAACAAGATGGAGGATGGGCGAAGTGGTTGGAAGTGGTACAAGCAGAGAGCGATGGCTGCGAGACAAGGAAAAATGTAAATATCAGGCAGTCTTAATCCTACATTATTTCTGAATCGCTTTCAAATTCTTGAAAGGGTGATGTTTTTGTCTTTCAGTCTGCCCGACACACTCGAACGGTACAGCATCGGAACACATACATCGGAACACATACACAATTCCCATTCTTTGCACTGCCATCTGTATGGAAATAGTGGCAACACTACTTGACAGTTTGGCAATTCTATTGACAAGCGTGCGATAAAGATAGTGTTCAATTACTCTTTTTGATCGCCCACGGAGATTGATGAACTAAATTGTATCTATAAAAATATAGAAATACTAAAAAAGGGATTTTCAAAATATCCATAAAATTATCTATAAAGACAGATATTATGTTTAAAATTAGTTCATATTTAATCGGAAGGGCGATAGGTCTTTTCTTACCAAATGGGCAGTTTGTATTAATAAAATCAATAATAATCAGATTTTTTTAATAATAATTGATTTCTTGTAAAAAAATATCCATAAGATACAAAATTAATTTACTATAAAATCGTAAAAATGACTTAAAAAACCATAAACTTGTTCATTCTGAATAGCTAATTCAAATTTTTGATTTGTCATCAAAAATATGTAAAAATTTCACAGCATTTTTGCCAGAAAAAAAGTAACCATAAAATGCTGTTCCCTGACCATAAAACTTAGGATCTAAAACAGTATCCATAAAATATGTTGTATCGCTACTGATCATTGAAATTGAGTCATAACAATATTTTTCGTGGATATCTAGTAGCTTTAATCTATTTTTTAAATGTTAATTTAAGGTTTAGGCTGTAAATGGATCTGCCATAAAAAAATAAAAAACATTCTTCTTGACATCAACCAGGTCTTCCTTATACAAAATAGATGATCCATAAAATGAGTAATTTTAACTGCCTTCTAAATAAAGAAGTAACCACACCACAATTGGCCTCAAAACTGTATTTCCCTGCCTAAAAGTATGAATATATCCTAAATACAATTTTTGACACCTTATTCAAACTTCCCTACCGTATAAACTTTGCAGTATAGTAAATTGCCACTTATTATTAAAAATGGATATTAAAAAAGAACAATGTGCAAATTAGAAAAATTAGAAATTACTGTCAGCTAAATTTGCATCACCCTAAAATGGATTTAAAAATAAATCCATATATATATATATATATTTTAAGGATCTTGCCAATAAAAAAGAGTATAATAACCCATTCGGTAATTTAAAAAAATATCCGGTAAAAAACCCATTCGGTTATTGTATGAGCATTTAGCGATAATTTTATCGACTATTTTGACAGTTGTTTGTATGGAAACTGTCAAAATTGTCCATTAAATAGTTGATACAATTATCGTTAGGATTATCGCAGGATTCAGATAAAATGATCAAATCTACTGGCAACACAACGCAATAATTATCAAACTGTACTACAAATATGTTGGCAAATGAGATTAAGCAAAACTCTAATATCCAAAATGGCGTATTGCCCTTTCTACTGACAGCTAATTACCGATCAGCGTTTATTCAATAAATTAAGGCTTACAAAAAGTCAGCATTTTTCTACGTGCCACTGCGCACTTAAAGAGACGCATTCCCAAGTGTCATGTCGCGCGCATCGCCGGTGCATTGCGTGGCGGCCATGTCGCGTGCATTCGTTGTGGAGGATGCAAGAAGTTAACGACTCTCAATTCTGTGTGCGAAATCGAAAATAGCTTCTCATCAAGCGCACTCGGAGCGCGCGCTTTCACCTCTTAATGCACATACACACATTTACGTCCATTTCAATATCTAATATAATTCATTTCATTCACCATTCGCAATTGCAGAGCGCGCGGAATTAGCTCGAGTACACCTAAAATAAACGCCGCATCTTGATGCCCTGCCAGAAATTGTTTGCAAAATCTCCATTTACCTTTTTCTATCATAATTCATTTTAATGTTTAATCGTTGCTGGCAGACATATATGCCACATGCGCTGGACTGAATAAATGCGGGGACGTCGTGCTTGCGCGCCACTTTGACAGGTGTGGCCGATGCGTGAACTTCTATACTTTAATTTTGTTGTGCATCAGTGTGTGTGTACGTCGCGCATGAATTATATATAGTTTATCCTTAATCTGATTTAAATCGAATTAGCTAAACTAAATAATTTTACGCTTATCTTTATTTCCACTTAAATCTCCATTGCGTCAAATCCGCAAAGTGCATTCATATATATTTATGTCACCTGAAAAGAAGCGCAGCTTTTCCTCACAAAATGAAATTATGAGTTGCGCAAAACGTTTTTCACTGGCTGTGTGCGCTGTGCTAATTTTAACTCGCTCCACACAGCGCCAGCTCTCGTGCACACGGGCGCACCTTTACAAATCTCCGATTTCCCGCGGTGGCATAATTTTCGTTGAACTCGCGCACACCTACGCGGAAAACTCGGTCGCAGCATTCCGGCAGTGTATACGGTTACCGTTCCAACTTATGCAGGAGCGATTTTCTATATCTAATCCGTCCACACAGCGCATGGAAGCCGGAGGAGCGAGATTTGCATCGCATGTGCTTCTAAATATAATATTAATTATATATAAATGGCGGCGTCGTGTTGCAGAAAAACCAAACCAATTTTTCCGCGATAAATTTAGAGGATTGCGAGACAAAACACAGCGCTCTGAGTCACCCATGTAGAGAAAAAAACGGCGCCGGCGCTGCGTTGAGTAATATATTGTTTACGATAAATTTCTTTGGTGTGTGTATGTGTGTATTTTTTGAAATCGTATTTTTGGCTTCTAAAAATACGGCTCGGCGCTCGAGCGAGAAAATCTTCTCTGCATTTCTGAGTTACACACACTAAATATGCGCGTCCGAGCGAGCGCGGTGTTTATTATAATTCACGAAACCACCGCGGTGGCGCGATGCCTTACATACACACAAAAACACGTCATCGTAACTTTGTTTGGACGAGGTATTCATTTCAACACCTTGCGAGGTGTGGAACGAAGCAGCAGATTGCTCGGAGCAGCTAGGCTCGGCGAAAGTGTGAAATTATCTGCAGGGCGTTGATTGAGATTGGTGGCGCGATTGCTTTCACAAGATGCGCTTTATGCAACAGCGCCATCTGTTTATGAATAAGCAGGTTGCGGTGAGATGATTGCTGTGGACTCATTTCTGAGCTGTGTTATTTTATAAAGAAATATCATAATAATATTGATTGACTTTCATTTCATGAAGTTACGTTGGGTTCTTTTGATGATTATTATGCATAAGCGCCATCTAGTGAATATAATCAGGTATTTCTAGGTAATCTATATCAATTGTACATGTACATTCTCCATTTTTGAATTTATAATTTGTAATTTAAGTAGCCTATAGCAAATCTCTCCTTATAATGGAATTTGTATGTAATTTATTTGTCACGAGCATCAAGAAATCTGTATTATACAACAGCGCCATCTGTTTATGTACGATTTGAAAAGTGCAATGCAAACTGGATATCCGATAATTATTTGATATTATTTTCAGAATTAATTTTACACAGTAAATACTATCTTTAAGATATTCTCAAAACGTAATTTAAGAAATTGGTGGTGAAAAAAAAAACAAAATCAAATTATAACATTTCGAGTTCGAGTTTGAAATCATCAATTGAATGTTGAAGAGAAGGGCCAATTTTATAAACTAGTTTATATTACACCAGATTTTAGATTCATAGAAATGCTATTAAATTAAATTGCTATTTTAGCGAATACATAATATTTCCAGCCTATTCTGCTTGATAGCTATTTTTGGCTTGATAAAAATGATCTTATTATTAGCAATTTACAAATTTTGAGAATTGAATTATTTCATCTGATAAATCGGTTAAAATTGGATAAAATTTTAAAATATATTGAAATGAAAATATTAAATTTGGAAAATACAAGAAAAACTTGTACAGAAAATATTTTCCAAATTGATATACTTGAAAAGGACTTATCGATTAAGTCAGGGAGTAATGGAAGGAGATCGCTACACCTCTTTCCATTACAATCGCCACTGGATTGTAAAGATTTAAAAAAAAGTTGGTCTAGTAGCCAATTTTGACCATGTCATATTTGACCAAGAATTAGAAGTCATTCTTGGCATTGTGAAATTTTCCCTAAAGGACTCATGGCTTATTGGACCGGTAGATATGTGACTAAGCGGCCCATTCTGTCCAATGTCGGGCAGAAAACAATCGGTCGAACGGTCCATTCTGATTATGGTCTATTTGGCCTAATATAATTTGCTCTAAAGGACCATTTGGACTTAATGGATATAACATATTAGGCTTGTTGGCCCTTATAGTATAATTGTACCTAAATGATTTTTCGTCTTATTTGACATTTTCTGAAGACCCATATGGCCTATTTGACCTGAAGATGTTAGACCTAACGGCCCATTTGGTCTAATGTTCTATATACGGCCAGATAACAATGTATTCATGGGTTTGAGGAAATTCGTCGTGGACCATTTGGACCAGATATATATAAGATATCAGCGTATCGGTCCAATCGGTCTAATCACCTATTAGACCCAACCACTTATCACGCCCGTTCAGTTAAATATCCTATACTGCAATATTAACTTTTAGCTGAACTGATCATTTTTCCTAATTGCTCCATTCGCTTGATATGAAATTCGCCATTAGGCTCATCGGGCCTAATGGATTTATAAAATATAAGGCTTAACGATTCAATCGGCCTAATCATCTATTCATCTATATCAACATCAATCTAATCTATTGGCTTCATCTTCTTGATTAAATTTGCCCTAAAGCTTAATGGCCGATAATAAATATTAGGCCTAGTGGACCATTGGATCCAATGTCCTATTTGGTATAACAACCCATAATGGCTTCTTGTCCTGATGAAAGTCGCCCAAAAGCTCAATTTTATATTTATGCCGGATTTCCATCTAGTGGCCAAGTGGACATTTTATTGCTATTTGATGTCCATTTAAGTGGAAACAGTGGCCATTTACTTGGCCATTTGAATAAAAATGTTTATGAGGTGGCCATTTAGGAATAGAGAACCAACATGTGGCCAATTATTTTGCGGGTTGCCCATTTGACAGTTAATGTATTGTCAAAAAAATGTTTAAGGGCTGCATTTGCACAAAATGGCTAATTGGCCATTTGGGCCAATAATATTATTGACCACTTGGCCACTAGTTGGAAATCCGGTTTTATAGCTTATTCGTCCTTAATATATTTGGACAACGCTAATATGGCTCTATGCTCTAATAGAATGTATGACGATTGTTCTCAGGACAATTCCTATCGGCCAATTTTCCTCGGTGACAATTCTTCACAAGAAAATTCTCGGCGATTATTCTTCGTCATTACAAGACATTTTTTCTCGGCGATAATTCATCACGAGACAATTCTTCTAGTCAGTTTTTCTTCTCTGCGATAATTCTTTTCGACTACAATTATTCTCGTAAAATTAATCTGGAAAAAATTGAGTACATCGCTAGATAAAAAGCAAAAAAAAAATATTTTAATATGAGAAGAATTACCCCTGAGAAGAATTGACTTTAAGAAGAAATGTCGTCGAGAAGAGTTGTCGAGATGAATTGTCCGAGAGGAATAGTGAGAGAAGAATTAAAAAATTGTCTCGTGATTATTTATCGAAAATTTAAGCAATTTACAATAGCGCCATCTGCTGGTGATTAAGGAACGCGCGTTCATCGTTTAAAAAAAATTAAATAGATTGTAGTAATATTAGAGGTCCAACACCTCATCACAATTAGCATAACACAGTAGTTATCTAAAAATAATATCTGAATCGAACTAAACCATAAATAGAATATAAATACTATTTTCAAATTCCTGTCTAACAATAGCCACCTCTTAAAAAAAACGTTATCGACACATTGGCCACTTCAGCCACTTGGCCATGAATATCCTACATCGGATTCGGACGCGTGCAATGAACTTATGCACTTCAAGTGCATTAAAAACCTCTAATTCACGGTGCAATCGAAAAGCCGCACTCCAGCCAGACGACGCGACGATCAATTGGTGTCGGCACATTTCGATTGTACTCAATTTATAAGCTTCAATATAATTGATGGACTATAGGTATTAGCTGAATGAGCGCGGCTCCCTCTGTTGCGCGATCGATCGAACACACATTCTTTCGTTGGGCGAGTGTGTGTGTGTATTTCAAGTGTCACGCGTAGACAAGTCAAGAAACCTGTGCAAGGTGAGCCGACGGCCGGTAATCCGTCGGCCCGTCGCTCTTAATTAGGGCGCATCGATTGGCAGCCGCATAATATTGCAGCAAGCGATTGCATTGCCGTTAAATGTTCTGTACTAATTTAGTTGACTACCCTAATTCAAGGCGACAGATGGTGATTTATTTTATTTTTTTTTAATTTTAAGTTGCATTTTCTACAGTTGGCGATTTTATAGGATTTCCATTTCGATGCTGATGGATGTAAGAGAGATTTTTAGGTGATATGAATAAATTTGGGTATGTACTCACTCTTTGACGCAGCTCACGCTCGGACTCCAAATCATCCTGAATTAGGCGGATTTTATCCTGAAAATGGGAGGAAAAAATGTCATTAGATAAAAATGGTAAAATATTGTGTTAAAATCTTTGTGAATTTAATTATTTTGCATATTATTATTGATGGGTTTTTATTTCTAATAAGTTTGGTTTTATGAAAACTTTGAAAAGTTAGAAAAGTAAAAGATAACTTACGTCTGTTTTCAGACAAATTTTTTAAATTTTGCAGATCATTTCATTGCTAATGATAAAGTTCCATAAAATCAGTGAAAAGTTTGAAAACTATTACATATTAATATTGTGGATCATCATATATTAATTCTGAAAAATTACATTGAAACGTTTGAAAAGTATGGTCTACCGAAATATTCATTCAAACTTAAATTCTGCAAAATGATTGAACAAGTATAAAATAGTGTTGGAGTTTGAAACTTGCATTGAAAAGTTTGAAAAGTAAGTGTTTTCGGTGCTCTAATATTCTTGATCGTTCAATGTCCATTCTACAAAATAATGGCCTGTTTTTTGAATGCCTGAGATACTGATCGTTTTAAAAAGCTAGTGCAGTAGTATGCTCACAAATTGAGCGTGCTGATTATATCGAGCAACGTTGTTGTTGTAATTCATGTATTTTTGCTGCTCGTGATAGCAAAGCAGCGGTTATAAAACAGGCCTTAAACAAATGATCGCAAAGCAATCGAACGCAATGTATAGTTGTTTGTAAACAATTGATCATAAACAATTGATCGAAAAACAGATCATAAAACCATTGATCGTAAAGCAATTGATCGGAAAGAAATTGGTCATAATTCAAAGTACTGTTTATCCAATTGGTCTGATGTTTCATTTATCTTCACCACGCTTTACGCTTAACGATCCATTTCTTTATGATCAATTGCTAGCGATCGATTGCTTTGCGATCATTTGCATTGCGATCAATTGCTTACGATTAAATTGTATAAATTTGTATACAGTCTTGATCAATAGCAATTATTCATAACGATCAATTTATTTATGAT
Source organism: Bolitophila cinerea (assembly GCA_010015015.2). NCBI lineage: Eukaryota > Metazoa > Arthropoda > Insecta > Diptera > Mycetophilidae > Bolitophila > Bolitophila cinerea. The sequence goes on along the minus strand of JAAAKO020032520.1, from coordinate 12,315 downwards.
CAATTGATTTACGATCAATAACTCAACGATCAATTCTTTTACGATCAATTGCTTACAACCAAATATCTGCTCTACGATCAATTGCTTTAGGATTATTTGCTCTACGATCAATTGCTCTACGATCAATTGCTATCGACCAATTGTCCACAAAATACAAATTATTAAATAAACGTAGAAAATGTCTTGATTGAATTTCCTTCACTTAAAAAAAATAATAAAATGATTCGGTATATAGACGTTATATTTATTTGTTGATTGATTGATTGATTGATTGATGGATTTATTTATTGATTGCTTGATTGATTGATTGATTTCTTATTGGATTAATTGAGCTTCATAAAAAATTAACGTGAAACATGTGAAAATAATCTTTTTTAAAAATTATTAAAATATCGTTGAGTGCATGTTTGTCACAAAGAGCATGTCTTTGAAAGGAATAAAGTCCTTTTATGAATGATTGATTGATCTTCTCCGAAAATGAAACAGGTAAAAATATAATTTTCATAGAGTCAGGAAACGTTGAGTTCATTGAGAATATCAAGTAATGAAATGTTTATTTTGATGTTTTTTTTAATGTTTGGTCGATCAACTATCAATCTATTATAAATTCCATATTTCTAATTTGGATCGCTAGGAAATTCTATGTGTTAATAATCAATCGCTTCACAGTTTATTTTCAGTATAATTTCTATGTCAAATATGAAAATAATGGCCCTTTTCATTAGTAGTTGATTTATTAATGTATTAAGTATTAAAAAGAATCTTTGGAAAAATAAAAAAATATATTAAATAGTATTAAATAATAATATTAAACAACTTTTGATAAAATCATGGGCTTAAAAAATGATAAAAATATAATTGCATTTTTCGTCAAAATAATAAGCAGGTGTAAAACCTTGGATTTTAAATAGGGATCGTATTCAGTGATCATTTAGATTGATTAAACTTCGATAGACCATCTTTTATTTTTCGTTCGCGATTAGATTATATATTGTTTTCTGAATGTATATATTATTTACTGCTTATTTTATAAAGATTAATATTTAAAAAAAAAGTAAAATAAAAAATAATGTGAAAAAAAAAGTCTGTTTTTAGACGGAAATTCAAAATTTTATCAATTCATTGCCAAATAAAACTTTTGAATACTTCGATAAAATAGTCTACTCTCTGATCAGATCATGGAGTATAAACTGTAAAAAACAACATACGTATTATAATAATAATAATAAAGTAAAAAATCAGTATAAGTTTGAAAACTTCGGTTTTTATCTGGCCTTTCAATGCATTTAACGGGAATTAAATATTTCGCAGATCATTTTCATTGCGAAGAAAATCTTTAAATAATTTGGATAAATAGTCGATCTTATGATCACATCATGGAGTATTTACCGTAAAACACATTAAAAAATCAATATCGATAAAAAGTACAAACAAAATTAGTGAAAAGTTTGAAAACTTCGTTTTTTTCTGGCCTTTCAATGCAATCCACGGAAATTCAATATTTTTTAAATCATTTTCATTTCTAAGAGACATTTTTGAGTACTTTGAAAAATATTTTATTTTATTATCAGATCGTGGAGTATCCACCGTAAAAAACACATAAAAATAACAATATCAATAAAAAAGTATTGAAAAAGTTCAGTGCAAAGTTTGAAAACTTTCTTTATCTAGCCTTCAATACATTTAACGGGAATTAATATTTTGCACATCATTTTCATTTCGAAGATAAACTTTTGAATACTATGAAAAAGATTGTTTATTTTTTGATGAAATCATGGAGTCACCGTAAAAAACACATACAAATAATAATAAATTAAAAAGTACCAAAAAAATCAGTGAAAAGTTTGATAACTTCGTTTTCTTCTGTCCTGAAAGCAGTCTTTCAATGTATTCTAAAAAAATCAAGACTCTCCGATTATATTTTCAACGTATATTTTAATTCTATGCGCGCATTTTCCGTTCAAGGCTAAAGTCAATCGGCACGATCGACGATCGTCAAAACAACACCACCACTACCACCACCAAAAGCTCTTCAATAGAATATCGAAAGATCTCCAACTCTGACACTCACACAGATACGCATAAACACACACACGCATACACACTAGGCTACAAAGAAAAATACAAGCGAAATCGCATTCCATTCGGCTCTGACTCTGGGCTGAGCGCAGGCCTCAGCCGCAGGCCTGTTTTTCGCGGGCGCGCACACGCCTAAATAATCCGCATATTTGATTTGCGCAGCGCGCAAAATTCAACGTGAGATCGTTGGTTGGGCGCTGCTTATGCCTGCGCATGCGTGATCACATTAAATGTTATGAGACACCTCGTTTTAGAACACGCTCAGTTTTCAGCACGATCACTCATACACACACACATTTATACGTTTTCATATACTCACACACAGGCGATCTTCCACACACACACAGACTCTAATAAACATACTATATTCCACACTAAATCTTACACACACACACACACACACTCACACATATTGCGCGTCTTACGCACACACAGCATATAAATCGCGCGTACAAAATTAGCTCATTTTCACATTTCTGCGCGAGGTGGTAAAGCCGCCGCGCGATCGTTACGTAATCCGACGACCGCGAACGATTACGATCTCAAGATTAAGATTTTCCTCAGATTCACACATATTTTCGGATAATTTTCGTCCGGCCTTTTTTCCAAAACTAAACGATCAAAGCAAAAATGGCGCACACGATCGCAATTTTTCTTTTTTTTTTTCAAATAATCCAAATTCGCGATCGCACGATCACTTAATCCAATTGTGAAAAAATCCCATAGACAAGCGAGCAGACATCAGCTAAATAGCTGATGGGTGGTAATTGTGGGTGGTGGTGTTGCTGTTGTCGTTGTTGTTGTGGCTTCTTCAATGCGCAAGTATATGATGATGGGCTGCAGGCAGTTGCCTCGATCACTTACCTCCAGACGGGAAAGGGCGCTCAGATCGGCACTGTACTCGATGCTCACGTCAGCATTTGCGATGCCATTGCTGCTCGATCGGTACGAGTATTTCGAGGTTTTTGCTACGCTGGACGAAGACATGATTGTTAATAAAACACTTCACTGGAATTCACTTCGAATCTGGTGTTTCTAAAAACTGATCCTCCAACAACTCTCTACACACCAAATGTGGAAGAGCAGAAGAACAAAATAAAAAGAGTCTGTTTAGAGCCGAGTCACCGAGAAGTAAGATAACGTCGGAGCAAGGCTGAAGATCTACTGATCGCGGGACCTCAGTCGTTCGAATGTGGTAAATGCTATATTTGAATCCGGGAAGATCCGAGAGCGAGAGTGGATGCGTGAGCGAGCGCAGCAGCGACGGTAGATCGGCAGGCTGCGATACACGAATTTCAACACACACACACACACATAACCGGCGACGCTCTCTTTTCCTTTCTCTCTCTCTCTCTCTATCTACATAGCTCTCGCTGGTGCGTGCACTCACACTCGCACCCGTTTATAATTAAGTGGAAAATAAATACTCGTTGTTTTATTTTCTGTTAATTTGGCAACACTTGGAGGAGGCGAGTGCGAGTGCAAGCGAGCCAACGAACGCAAGCGTATGCGTTTTCTCATAGAAATTCTTCAACCTGGAAAATGTGTATATTTATTAATCTGGAGCAAACATGCTGCTCCGAGCCGGCGCGGCGGCGCTGCGGAAAACCTATTGAAACATTTTCCGATGAAAAAAATATGTATAAATTCAGAAATCTCATACACACACACACACACAGAAATAGCGTGCGATGCACGCGCGCTCGGAAAACACGGCTGAAAATAAACGAACGATTTTCGCAATACTTTTCTCGCAGCGTATATTCGTGCTGTAGGAAATGGCGCCTCTTCTCTCATACGTTTACAATATAATACCGAATATATATAATGTAATATATATAATATAATTTTATGATTGTTTCGCTGAACAACGCGATTGCAATTTTCACGGAAAATTCGGTGTGTATAGCAAGCAACAAGCTATATAAGTGTGTGAGCGGTGGTTGTACACACAATTTATACATACCAGTTTTTCTTTTGTCCTATCCATACACAACACACACACACACACCAGGCAAACACTCGCGTGAATGTATGTGTGTATGTGTTATGATGGTGGTGTTATTTTCGCACGGTGTTTTCTGGAAAGTCATAGGCGTATTTTTAGCCACGGGCTGACGAAGCGGCGGCGGAACGCAGCGCGGCGTGCTCGGCAGCGCGTTTTCCGACGACGTGTTTGTGCTTTTTTTTTGTTTTTTGTTTTTCATGCTGATGTGTATATGACATATGAAAAACGGTGGTTCGGTGCACTGAACACGCAATATGGAACGCTCATTAAAGATAAATTAATTGTTTTGTTAATGTAGATAGAATGAGATTGGATATATTTGCAAAGGAATTTAGGTGATTGGTCACACCGAAGTGGGGTGGCCCCCGAACCACTTTTCTTATATATATCTACTATTTCCTGCATCTCCTTTAAATGTCTCAAACCACTTCCAGGAATATCGCCATCAATCTCTATACTTCCTCTCCGATTGACCCTTATGTATATGCGCTATTTCCTCATAAGCCCTCCATATATATCAACCTATGGACAGCCGCCAACAAGGTCTTTGACAGAAGTTTGGTGTCCCCCTTCCACCTCCATAGTTTTTCTCTCTTATCGCTTTGCGGACAATTTGCCGTCCATAATTTGCCACCTTCAATTTGCTGCCCACAATTTTCCGCCGCACAATTTTCCGTCCACAATTTGCCACCTCACAAATTAACGCCCCATAATTTGCCGACCACAATTTACCACCTTCAATTTGCCGACAGCAATTTGCCGCTTTACAATTTTCCGCTCCAAAATTTGCTGCCTACAAGTTTACGCCAAAAAAACTACTTGTCCCTTTAAAAATAATGAAGTATTATTTAAATCATTTTAAATATAAATTTTAAGGTAGATAAAAGATAATAAAAAACGTAACGTTTAAAAACATAGGTCATCGGCATCCCTTTTTTAACATTATTTAACATTATTATTACCCTTTTTAAAAGGAATAATATTAGAATATAAAGAGAAAATTGTAGGGCGTAAAATTGTGGGACGGAAAATTGTGGGCGGCAAATTGTGGGTCAGCAAGTGGTGGAACGGCAAATTGTGGGACGGAAAATTGTGTAGCGGCAAATTGGTGGGCGGCAAATTGTAGACAGCAAATTTTGGAGACAAATTGTGGCCGGCAAATTTTCCACACACCCGCAAAGCACAGTTCGGTAACCGGTGGTTTAGACGATTGATCAAAGACTTCATATTTGCAGACCATCGAACCGTGTAAACGAATAATTTATTTTATATGGCCGAGGGGTTGCTTTAATATAATTTGTAAGCTTTCCCGGAAATTTTATCAGTCTTTTTTTAATTCCCAAAGCAATTTGTCAATATTTTTATTCGGATGATTATTTCTGAGTTTCTTTTGATATTCAGTGATATTTCGAACATTTCAAATAGGAAAAAATGGAAAATAAATCAAAACATAAACAAATCTCTTGATGCTTATCCATAATTAATGCTTTACCGGACTCCGAGACGGGATAGGATTAAAACACAATATATATATATATATATATATATAAATATTTACGAATTATCAGAAATCTAAAAAAATAAATGAACTGAATCCAATTAAAAAATAAAGAAGCTATTGAGCCATTTGCAGCCGCTGCTCATTTATCATCGGCTGACGCATCTATATAGTCTAAATATCTATATAGTGTCTGATGCTGGTGGATGGGTGGTGGGTATCCCTTTGCGAGCATCACAACACGTTACGCCTGGCGAGTCTCGGAAAATCTTTGGCTATATGGCTCTCACACTTTTCTGTTGCTCTTCGGGGGGTGGTCCCGTTAACAGGAAAAGTTTAGCGCACGCTTGCATTTTCACGAAGCACATAGAAAAGATAATGAATATTGCGTTCGATGCGTCTGTGGCGGCCGGGCGTTCGTTGGGCTGGTGGATGGGATGGGCTGGCGGGATGGGCACGAGGGATGGCAACAGTGGCGCGACGCGACGGTGATTAAAACTTGTATATATCTGCTTCGACCGCGCACGTGATGCTCGGGCGGGCTCCACCATAGTGTCACACGGCGGGCGGGCGCAGTCAGACGTTCGTGATGCCCTTTCCTCACCACATATATACTACTTATTATTATAATGCACGTGAACAATATATATATATATATATATGTATATATACAACATGCAATAATCCTTAAAATATGCTCCTGCATGCTGTGCGGTCACGTGCCGGGCACTCTGAGTGAGCGCGCGCTGCACCGTCCTTTCTATACTTATATACTTAAATTTATAGTTATGTGTTTTGTATTATATAACATACATAATAATTATATTATATCTATATACAAATACATATACATATATGTATACAAAGAGAAACGTGAACATAACTTGAAATGCATTTTATATATGAGAGGAAAAAAGAAAAGAAAAACATAAAATGTGCACCCTCTCTATTTCGTGAGTGCCAGCCAGGGAAAATCATGAGGGAAATCTAAGTGCATGCTCGCTTTTCAAGTTTGCGGCCACACACACACACACGCACACATACACACATACACTCGCAAAGATATGCACGTACGTTTTGCCTTACATGCGTTCTAGATTTTTGTTAGCATGTGGGTTGGGTATGTGGGTATGTGGGTCTGGGTATTCGTGATGTGTGGATAATATGTAATGTTGTGTACTTGTTTATGTATAACTGTATATGTAATTATGTTATATGCGGTTGTTGACGACAAAAATGTGTCTTTTGTGGTTTTGTTTTGAAACGTATGCCGCACGTTATGCTGGTGAGTGAGTGAGTGGTGAGTCCGTGCATCTGGAAGAGTCAAATAGAATAGACTGGTTATTAGGGGAGATCGACTTTTCAGTATTTGTAGTATGCAAAGGGCACTCAAACGGAGATATATTTGGAGGAATCTTTCAAATACGCGAAGAAGAAATATATTCATTCCTTTTTTCTAGGACACATTCTGGGACGGCTTTTTGCTGAAATTTTTAGATTTGGTTTTAGATTGGTTTCCTTGAACGGTTATTTTTTTAATTTTATTAAATTACTTTGGAGAATTATTAAAAATCACTATAGACTTCAAAATTTGGAGACTTTTTAAAACATCTGCCATTTTATTGTAATCACCTCTCCTGCTTTTTAAAAAAAATAATAGAAGCAAAAACCTAATATATGTAATAAAATATATCCCCTCCAAGAATTCAGATATTGTTAACTGAAAATAACCCACTTCTCAATAAAGATTAGAAATTTTGAATATAATACAAATCTCGAAATGTATAATGTTACGAGCTTAGTATTTCCATCTATTCGAATTCTCTGAAAGTAATAATGTAATACTAAAAGCTTTGAGTCTGCCCGCATTATGAGTCGGTAGGTTTTTTTTTTGAAGATGAAGAACATCTGGGAACGTACCATCTGGTTGGATGATGATGAGGGGATAGTGGTAAACGTATCATGGAGACTATAGGGAACATTTGTCTACAACCTGTTTCTTACAGACGGTCGTTATCCAGGAATGCAAAATATTTCATTGGGAACTCTGCAATTATCCTAAGTTTGAGTCGATGAAGAGGTCGTCAGGGGAAATTAAACACTCTCTATATTAAATAGTTTAGTGCGCGGGATGCAGCGAGACAATGAACCCATGGTTTAATTTCTTTAGACCCTCTACAGAACCCCTCATTTTATAGATATAGAGTAATCCACAATCTTCTTTATTATAATCAATAAGTAAGTATAATTAATAATAAAGCTCACAGCCTATTTGTAATAAAATACTGCCATTTTAATCTGGTTTTAGAATTAAAATTATTACCTGTTGGTCAGAATTCCCTGGAAAGGTTATATGGAAAGGTCTCGGCCAGATTGCAAAGCAGAAGTGATGGGTTGGGTCACCTGTAAAATAGATAAATGGTTTGATGTCAAGCGGCGTTTTTACAATTTTAGCATTCAATAAAAATATAATCTGCGTTTTTGGAGGATCTGGAAACATACCATTGGGCTCATTAAAGAAGGGTATGTTAAATTATTAAAGGAGAAAGGAAAGAAAAGGTACAGTGACTATCTTTATAGAAAAGGATGCGTTTTCATAAATTTTAACAAAAATTGCCGATTTCCATGAATCCAAATAAAACCATGGGTTTTACCCAAACCTATAATGAATATATTTTATTTCTAGAAAATCTATTGATTGCTATCAATTAATACAAAAATCCAATTAATAGAAAATATGTTTAAAAAAATTCTAGCTTAACAAAAGAATAGGTTCATTAAAAAAAACATAGTCTTTTATCTAGACAAGCTCCTGATTAGTAATTAGTGATTAATAGGGCAACTAAAAACATACTTCAAGTGCTTAAAATAAGCCATAATAACATAATTTTAAGCTTTTAAAATATGCTTTAAAATTTTTAGCGATTTCATCAATTTTTCCTATTTGTATAAATCTTAAAAAAATGTACGCAAAAAAAAAATTGTGGTTTTCATGAATTTAAAAAAACAGAAAACCAAAAAAATGCTATGTTTTTTTTTAAATTGTTGCTAAAATTTAATTATATTTTCTAAATTATATTTAAAATAATATATAATAAAACATAATTTTAATGTAATAGAGAATTGTAGATAAAATAATTTATGCATCTTAAAAAATACAAATTTTATTACAATTTTTTTTTGTACATTATATATTGTAAGCTTTTTTTAAGGATCTATTTTTTATAATTAAAATTTTATTTGTTGATTGAATAGAAACGTAGAAATATATTGATACTACCTATTTAAAAATAATAAGTTGATCTTTAGGACGAGTGTTTCAGTGTTTGTGCTCATCGTGAACTCATTGTCACCAAAAAATGAGAGTGATTTTCACCTCACCTTGTCCGAAAAGGGCTTTCAGTGTTTTTGAGTGAGCTATGGTACAGAAATAACGATGCTAGCGCCACCACTAGTATATGAAATATTACCTGGCGCAAGAAATACCATATAAAAATTATTCGGGCGCAAATTATAATCCAATATTGTTTATATATTCTAGCTGAACCCGGCAAACGTTGTTCAGCCTTCAAATATTTTGTTTTATTTTGGTTAGAATCTTTATATATAAAATGGTTTGACTTAACTAATATAAATTAATCATGTTACTTTATTATTGAAGTTTAAAATACATTTTAATGGTATTTTTTGTATTATATTCCCAAATAGTGGTCATTAAATGAATAAATTTTCTGGGATTTTTTTGTTTAACTCAAATATTTGCAATGAGTGCATTGAGATTTAATTATCATCATGGCAAAGGCCAATCTAATTGGAAATTGCTATCGGTTAAATTTAATCAGTGTTTCGGTAGAAATCATTGGAATTCTTTGCAGTGAAGCATTTTATGTCGGAATAATTCATGTCCTGAATAGTAACATTGATATCCTCCTTATCTACATTATTTTTTAAGGCTTAAATAGCCCTTTCACTTAACCAATAATGATTATGAATGTCGTGGAATACATAATTGTAATTATTCTCAAGAAACTTAACGCCACAAAAAAATGTGGCAATAAGTCACATCTGGCTTGTCACATATTCTCAAGAGACCTAACCCCACTAAAAATCGTGAGAGTAATGCATTGGCGGGCTGTGACTTATTGTCAGGATTTTTTGTGACGTTAAGTCTTTTGAGAATAAGTCACAGTCGGCCTGTGCATAATTCTCAGGATTTTTCGTCTGAATAAGTCTCAATTTCCTGACGTTTAGTCTCATTTTTGTAAAACGAAAAAAAAAAACACAGTGGCGACAATGCACAATCGCTGTGTGATTAGGTCTCTTTAGATTAATTGACTACACCAATTATTTCATCGCTTAATATTTTTGTCGTTATTTCAAAGTATGAATGCTTCTCCATAAGATTGATGATTTTAAGGCATTTATTTAGTCAACAGAGGTTGATATTGGTATGACAGGATATTTTTGATTAAAATCAGTAGATAATAAAATGATAAATCCATCAAAAAGGCTTTCATTGCCTTTAAAATCATTACCAGTTCTACGTATTTTAGCCAATAATAAGCAAATAAGGTTAAATTAAATTACAACTTTTTTGAAATCGAACCATTCTAATGATTATATTAAAACCAGTTCTTTGATTATTGTAAGTCCCGATTGAACAAATCGCGTGCAGCTGCAGGACGATCCAGGGATGATATTCAAAATGGTAGTAGAGATTGTGAAATCTTATAGTAAATCTGAGTATCTGCAAAATATACCAATTTTACCGATCTCATTTTTGTCCCATAAATCTTTATGGTTTGGAAGAATAACTTGTTGTTAATTGCTAATTGCTAAGAACGACCTAATCTGAAGTTGATTTGAAGTAAGAACTGTATTTAAAAATGATAGAATCCCAATTACCAATTACCTTGCGATTATTCTATAAATATTAGTATAATTGCGTAATCGCGCTCTGAATATGCAAATTTGAAAAAAATATACTACAGCGCCACCTATTGGGTATATTTAACCAATACAAAAATAAACGTATGACAAAACATACTTATATTGTGAATTTCAGTCAAATCGCACTAAAAATAATATTTTCGTCCATAACTTGACATCAACGCCATCAACCGAGTTCAAAATAAAAGAAAAACTCAGAAAAGCTCCATTCCATGTTTGTTATGAAAAAAAGTATGGAAAAACACTCTTAAAACTTTTAAATTTTTTAAATTTTATATTCTTTCTTTAAATTTACTTATAATACTCGTATATATTTATCTATAATGACCGTCAATAGAGTTTTTGACCCGTTTTTTAATGCAATTCCTTTTATTTGATTAAGCTTAAACTTGGCACATTGTATCGTTTGCACAGGACTTGAAAATAATAATAAAAATAAATAAAAAAATATTAACAAAAATATTTAAAAAAATAAGAAATAAAAAAAAAAAAAACAAAAGAATATTTAAAACCAATTCAATTCAATTAAGTAGAGCTTTAAATTCCCAAATTGCCAATAATTAATTACAATCTGCTTTTTGATAAATTGCTTTTTTCAGAAAATAATTTTAAAATAGAGTGAAATTGTACAATTTTTTGGAAAATATCTAGCCTAATTTCCATTCATAAACTATATAACATAGAAAACTGTTTTTCTCCAACTGCTCGCACACGGGCAACGCAGCACTTTGGAAAACTGCGAAACGTTACGCCCGCCAAGCCTCCGCACTGCTGCGTTCGTCTATAAATATAATTTAATAATACGCGCATTTCATAAATATGACTCGATATTAAGAGTACATTAGACGTAATTCCACCAATCCGAGAAAGAGTCGCGCGAAAGTCGACTTCTAAAATAAATCACTTGGCAGGCGCACACAGAAAACTTTCTCTCACCCACATAAATTTTCTCTCATACACATAACTCACAGAGACTAAGACGCATCGCCACGTACTGTCGATATTACGAGCAATATCCTAACTCGTTCCGGATTTAGCACGTTTTAATTGCCCGATAAACACGTCGATAAACTCGATATGGCAAGTACACTCATTTATCCATACTCACACACACACAGACACACACACATAATAAATAATATTTTGTTATGCCTTTTTCACATAAACATATACGTAAACATATAAAATACGAGGAGGCAAAGTGTGTACTTAAATTGCCCACGCAAAATCGCAATGTGGCTGAGGCGGCCGGCGCGCATAACGCATGTACGCCACAGAATATACTCAACGTGCGTACAAAACGAGTGCGTGTTTATCTGGCACAACGCATTTTATGTTATCCTTTACAAGCGAACCAAATCTGCGCGAAAATTGAGTGTACAAGCGCGAGCGCGAGCGCCCCGCTCCCTTTTCCCGTTTTCCCGATCCATAAATCTCGTGTTCGGAAAATGTCTGTGTGTGTGTGTGTGTGTTTGAGTTAAATCCGGTACAATATACAAACATACACATATACACATGATTATATGTATTTTTATTGTGTATGGATTTGTATATAAACAACTCTCGCATGCGTTGCGGTCGGAAAAAGGGAAAACGATAAGCGGTGGGCGGCGGCGGCGCACAGTGATGCCGTTGAATATGTTTGCGGCCAAAACCCAATGAACCATTTCTGGCCATTTCGTCGGCCTTATCATTTCCAGGAATATCGGAGTGACCAGGAACCCACCGCAGCGCAACATTATTACTAATGGATAGCTCTGTGAGTTGGTCAAGACATTCC
>JAAAKO020032509.1:0-13136 GCA_010015015.2 Bolitophila cinerea | reverse complement strand
ATAAGTGTATATAGCTCAATATAAGAATATTTATTATATACAGATACAAATGCTTTTACCTGGGCCTTTGCCATCTTCTCAGCCTTAATGCTGGTCGCCACCAATTCTGCGGCAATTTTATTGCGGAACTCAATACACAAACATTCTACCTTAGAAAAATGCAAATATTGCAGAGTTCCTTGCTCCCGGTCGCAGTGTCATTTCGCGGCCGACACCTATTCTCGCCATTGCATCTGGTACGCATTTTGCTAGCGGACTAGTGCGTCAAGTTTCCGTTCGTTCAAGCAGTTTTTCATTTTTATATTGTTAAAAGGATTATTTATGTTAAACAAAATTGTTTTTGTTTTTCATATATTACTTTTCTATGATTGGCTTAGATTTGTTGCAGATGACGAATTAAAATCTACCAGCAGTCTTTGTCTAAAAATTTGGATTATGGATTTACAATTTAATCTAAATAGCATAGAGAATAAAAAGGGGATTTTATTAAAGTTATAGCCAAGGCAACCAAAATATGCATAAAAAATAAATAATCTCTTGAAGCTTTAATTATGCTTCAAAAAAACAACAAAATATGAACTTATTAACTTTATGGATATAGTTCCAAAAAAACATTAGGGGAAGGTTTGAAGTTATCGGCTGTTTATAAATTAGATTTTGGGGAAGTATAGGATGGAGAGGAATTTTGAAGACGACAATTTATATGTAATAAATCTTTGTTTACCCATTTCCTGTGTTTTACTTCTTTCTATTCTATTATATAAAATATTTTAGTTTTGAATACATTTTTTTATGATACTAATTTACTTGTTTGAGTCACTTTTATCTATAAACCAGTCCTCCCTTTAAAGTGCTTTTATTGTCATTTTGGCCGAAGAGTCTGGCAGGATAGCAAGCGTCATATTATAAGCGTCTTGTTCATCAATACCTAGCGTCATATTATATTGACATATTTATAAATAGATTTTTAAATTTTATTTAAGGCGTGTCATATTAATAAAATAAAAAAAAAAAACAATATTATACAAGCGTCAAATTACAGCGTCATATTTATAAAGTAATTATTTACTTTTCAATCATGTTAATTTTAAGTTATTTTTGTTAAATAAATTGTAGTTATAATAAAACTAATTTAAGTAATATTTTATAAATTATATTAGTTATAAGTTATAAGTTATAAGTTTTAATTGTATATTATAATCTAGTGCTTTTGGACTCTATACATTTGTTAAAAATTGTTGTTGAGTGTAAATAAATGAATAAACAAAAAAATGTCAAAAAGCTCAATTTGAAAATATAATAAAAAATGTATTTAGTATAATTGAATTATTTATGTATTTGGGATATAAAAATAAATAAAAAAGACCTACATTTTAAAGAAAAAATATAATATTATATTTATTGTAGAAAATAAACTCTAAAATAAAAAATATCTATTAATGAGGAAAATATGCAAAAATATGAACCTTACTCAAAACGTATTTATATGATGTTTAAAAAAACATGCAGTTACATATTTTGGTTGCACTGGTTATATCTTGCGCCAACAACCTAAAAAAAAACAAAAAAAAATCCTATTATTTGCTTGATTTTTTGAATGTTTAATTTTTAATTATATTAAGAGATATTCAGTTTTACAAAATTATTTAAACGAAAATAATATAAACCAATTCCTATTTTTCGTAATTATTACGGTAGACCAAAAAAAGGATTTTTCCATTTCGAGAATTGTGATCTAGGAATGGGTGACTTGTTTTTGTCTGTAGGAGACTACTCCATCACGAATACCTCCCTATTTATTAACAAATTTCTTAGAGACGCACAGTGGATTTCTCCCTAATTAGTTGGCCAAAATAAGTATATTTTAAAAAGTATTACCAATTTAAATTAAGTACGTCATTTTAAAGTTCAATACTAACAGGACATGAAATAATATCGCTTTATTATATAGAATAGAGACATCAGTACTGATAAAGTCCGACATCGAAATTAACGATCGTTTGGAGTGCATATTTCTCCTCTCTGTGTTCATTAAAATTTAGTTCAAATTAAACTGATTTGCAAACATTCAGAAGTAAGACAATATGTTGACTTTTTCTTTAGCATTAAAAAAACATTAAAAAAGTTAGTTATATTTTTTTTTTCATAAGTAAATAGTCAAAGATTTAAGCTTTCAATACCTGATTAAAACATTTCCGAGTTCTTCAAATTCTTTATGTTTTAGGCTATAATTAAAGTATTGACATATTTTATTAGTTAGTTAAGTTTATTTCCTATTTTATATATATATTTAAAAAAAGTCTATATTTATTTTGCAGTGTTTTTTTTTAAATTGAGCTCCTGGGCAACTCCTAACACAATGACTTTTCACTACTTGGGATTTTGTAAGGCAAATAAGTTTTATATATGAGTTTTTATGAACTCATTTGTGAGTTTGAAACTAACAAATAAAATATAAGTGAATTGTTTAAAAATTTTAACTTTTTTTGTTAATTCAGATTTTTTATTAGAAATTAGAAATTTAGGAAATTATTAAATTAATAAAGATAAAAAACTGCACCTATGGTTACTCAGAAAGTAGGAAACGAGCATGTATATCACTAGAAACCTAAAGATTATTTATAAGAAGGGAACATAAAACCAAACTAACAGAGGACTTTCAAATTAGATGATTTTTCCAAAAAATGGGCACTAGCCTAATTGGACGCACTTAGGTATTATAGGATAGCCAGAATAACTCAATATAATGTATACTCGGTATATTCGTCTACAAAATAGTTCAAAGGTTTTCTGGCCATTTTAATCCTTTGTTGAAATAGCTATTTCTGCTTAGTTTTAATAAACTTAAGCGATATCGAAATGTCTTTCAATATTAAAAGTTTGAATTGCTTAGGAAGTCTTAGTCTAACTTCAGTTATCCCCAAGGGAAATTATCTGCCCCCATTTATGACATCATTTTAAATTTGAAAATATTTTGGCCATCGAAATTGGCTTAGTACTTCACTATGAGACGGTCTCATTCCCGGAATAAACCAATTTTGGTATTGAACTCTCTGCTGTCCAAGTGTGTATTCGCTAAGGTCTTTTAACTGTAAAAAACAATAACATATCTTACCTTAAGTTTATTCTACATAATTTAACTCAAATCACTCATGAATGAACATTATCACCAAACTTTCCATTCTCATCACCAAAATGCGTCATATTCCGAAAAAATAGAACTAATACATTTAATTTAAACATATATTCAAACTTCCGCAAATCTACAAATGAATCTTATCTCTACACAGCAACGTAAATTTAGCAATACGAAAATAAACAAAAACAACATCAGCAGGCATTGAACAGCATGCTCGACATTCTAATTACTTAAGAGAATTTGCGATAAGCGCGATCGGAACATATATTGTTTGTACACACATAACAACAACAAATCGTCAATTGAACCTCGAAGCAGTATATAAAGAAAGTTTCGCAATTGATTTCAATAATTACCAATTCAGTGCGAGAATACACAAGGTTTACCTGCCGAGAAAAAAAATATTTGATTAACAACATGAAAGGTAAGTTAATTGAGATGGTGATTAATTAATTTGTGGTTTAATCATTTTGTTTTACGTGATTACAGTTATTATCGCTTTGCTGGCCAGCCTCGTTGTGGCCGTGCACGCTCAGAACTGCCCACCCACCGGAAACATTGCCTTGCAGGATCCGACCTCCTGCACTCAGTTCATCTGGTGCTCGAATGGACACCGTCAAATCCTGAACTGTAACGTTGGCACAGCATTCGATATTGTTGCCGGAGGTTGTACAGTAGCGGCCGTTTCGCAGTGCACCGTACACAATCCATGCGCAGGCAACCCTAGCACCGGAGTACTTCTGGTGGCCAGCCAGACCCATTGCGATCGTTTCACAATGTGCATCGGTCAAAATCGTACCGAAGAAACGTGTCCTCCGAATACTCACTTCAATGCAAAGATCTCTGCTTGTGATACCATTGCGAATGCCCGATGTGAAATCGTAGACACCGCACCCGAACCATGTGCCAAAAATCCAGCCGGAGCAGTTCTGTTCATCCCGAGCACCACACACTGCAACCAATTCATCATGTGTATCGGTACAACACGTCGTGACGAGACCTGTCCAGCAGGATCACACTTTAATGCACGCATCAATGCCTGTGACACAATTGCCAATGCACAGTGTAAGATTTCCGATAGTCTACCGGTTCCATGTGCCAATAATCCTCCGGGTGTTGTGACATTTGTGGCCAGCACCACACATTGTGATCAGTTTGTAATGTGCATCGGAACGAACCCAACGGATCGTCAATGTCCGGCTTTGTCCCATTTCAATGTTCGAACCTCGCAGTGTGACACAATCGAAAATGCCCGTTGTACTCTGCCGGACAATCTGCGTGATGTGTGCGACCGAAATCCTGCCGGAAGTGTCCTGTTCGTGGCCAGCACCACTCATTGTGATCGATTTGTTATGTGCGCTGGAACAACCCGCTACGACCGAGAATGCCCGGTGAACACCCACTTCAATGCTGCCATCAATAGTTGTGATACCATTGCTAATGCCCGATGCCGTTTGAGTGCTAGTGTTCAGCAGATCGTTCCAACGGAAGCCTCCTGTGAGGCTGGTATTGTACTAGAGCAGATTCCTTCGGCTGCATCGTGTAATCGGTACATTATCTGTGCTTCGGGTACAGCCTATCGCATGGAGTGTGCAGGAGATTTGATCTACGATATTCGTGAGCAACGCTGCAATCTTCCAACCAGCAATGCTATGTGTTTGTCTGACTTCAAACCACACTGTCCAGTTAATGGTGCTCCAGCCATGTTGGCGCATCCACGCGACTGTCGTCACTACTACCGGTGTTCAGCTGGAGTTCCTGTTCTGACACCTTGCGCTGCTGGACTTCGCTTCAACGCATCCACCGGTCAGTGTGTGCTGTCTGCAAATTCGGGATGTTCTGCTACATTTTAAACTAACTGTTTAAATGCATATTTCTGAAATAAACATAATAAATAGTAACACAAACTAAACTCTTCTTTTGATTTATGCAAAATGCTTAAAGCTAGTCGCCTTACCGCGTTTAACCCTTCTGATCCTAATTCCTAATAAAATCTCATTCCGACCACGACGATAAATCTAAACCGTGTCGTGTGGTGGCGGAAGGGGACCCAGCCTGTCCATAATCGTTTAATCTGAATACCAGCACCCAAGCCAGCAATACAACCCACTCCACTCCTCTTCTCATTCTCTCACTATATATTCTATGTCTCTATTTGTCTTCCGCAAATAAAAGCGCTCTAAACTATTCCGCAAAGACACTCACAGCCATCAGACACAATAAATTCATGTGTAATCTTGCTCGTATATCCCGCATTCATCCCGCGTGACCCACCCACCGCAAACAAATGAACTTCGCACGTATGCAACAAATTCAAAGTGCAATATCTCGCTGGTCCGGAGCTTTATTGTGTTGCATTTGTGTGTGTGAGAGAGAGAGACAGTATATACATATTGTATACATGTTCAAAAATAACATACACACACACATACACATGCAAGGCGCCCGCTTTTATAAACGAACGGATGGGTGCGCTCCAGCCAGCTGCATGCGGGGGGCACGGACGAACGCGGAGGGTGCGGAAAAGTGGAAATACAGTAAAGCAATTTAACGAAACGACGGTTTGAGGTTTCAAAGCGGATTTCTTTCTAATTGCGGAAAGGACTGTAAATTTCCGAGCGTGTTATTCAATTTGTGTTTCTGTATGTTGCTGCCGGGAATGGTGCCGGGAATGGTGGCGGGAATGGTGGCGGGAATGGTGGCGGGAATGGCGTGGCGGCAGCTTGGCACCACTGGACTGAAGGCTTAGCTGATATGGTGCGCTGCTTGTGCTACGCGACTGGAGTGTTAGAGAGGGCAGCACTTGATTGAAATATGCAACTCAATCAGACCACAGTCGATTGGGACGGGGTGTCTGGATAGAATCGGGTCGGTGCATTGCACGCGTGAACGACTTTACATTTATTTAAACCGCGTGGCGCTTTATATGAATTAAGCGAGTATTGTATTATCATTTAAAGGGTTGTATGTGGGAAGAGGGGGTTGTAGATGGATTCGTTTTTTTGAATTGGAGTTTAGGGATTCAAGGATTATTAATTAGGAAATAGCTGCGTAAGATACTAAATAATTTACAATTGATTTGATTTTTAAACCTTGTTATGGAAACACATTATTTATGAAACAAGTACAGCGATTCTTGTACTTGCGATCTTAGGGTCAGTCTAAGAAAAACTTAGACTGACCCTTAGATCGCCTTAGAATATAAGGTTAAATAGCGTCCGGAACTCTATGTGTAAAAAGACTATATAAAAAGAGCTAAGAAGAGCTCAAAGAAACTCATGGAAGAACTTTTGTGAAATAGAGACTCTGTCAGCTACCTGTAAAATCACAAAGGAATTCTCCACCAATAAAGAGATGTGTAGCACTAAGCTCCACTGTTAAATCTGCTAAAAGAAACCGCAATTACCCTTAATTTACTGGCGTAACAAATAATAAGAAAAACTAACATTACTTGGTTTATTTCTTACGCCATACTTCTACTATCTTTTTTTAAATTGGGTTGTCGGAGACTGATAGGCCTTTTAATTAATTAATTATGCTCACCCATGAAGACTCCCAAATTGGTACAATGTTGCTGGATGATGGCACAAACACGGCTTACCATACCGAAAATCGGATGCATCTGATGAACACTTATTTTCCAAACAGTGCTATCAACGATCAGACCACCTTGGAGCTTAGCCTCCAACATTGTAAGAATAGATTGAATCAAAATTGACTGCATCCTCCTTTAAGCCGTACAAAGCGACAGGTCCGGACGGTATCTATCCAATTATGCTACAGAAACTTGACGCAGTACTTCTGGGATCAAAGGCCTAACTCTTTAAGTCTAGCCTGGCAGTGGACATGTCCCAAAAACTTAGCAATTTGCTATAATACTACTTATTTCAAAACCAGCCAAAGATAACTATTAACTCAGCAAACTTATTACATCCAATTAGTTTAACATCGTTTGTACTTAAAACACTAGAAAGATTATGTATATATATCTTAGATACCTCATTAAATTTAAATCCTCTTAACAAAATGCAACATTTGGAATCGACGACATGCTGGTCAATTGGATGATCAACATGCTTCAAAATCGCACAATTTTCTGTGACTCGAAAGGGTCAGTTTCCTTATGTGGTACCTAGTAATTACTGGTATACTCCATAAATTGAACAGCCTAGGCTACTTTACAATCAGCTTTGCTGATGATAGTTCTATCCTTATATCAAGTAAGAATGAAAGTAATATAATTACCGTTATGCAACAAGCACTATCTATTGTAGTAAGATGCTGTATAAAAAACCAACTGTCGGTTAATCCGTCCAAAAAAGCAATGGTTTTTTCCCAGAGAGGGAAAATTGAACTTTGTAAAAACTTTAAATTATTTAATAAAGCCACATATTGACTTCAAAAGTCAAATATCTGGGGGTAATATTAGATATGAATATATATGATACTAACAATTTGGAGAATAAAACTAATAAATCTCTAAAAGCTTTTTGGCAATGCTGCAAAACTTATCTCCCAAAGTACTATAGTGGATCTAATGATTAGACCAATACTAATGTTTGGAGCAATTGTGTTGGCCAAGGTCACGGATTGAAAACGGCCGCCGCGCAACTTCAAAGAATACAACGACTTGCGTGTTTATACATTACGGCGCCAACTGCTGTGCTAGAGCCCTTTCTAAACCTTTCGCCCTTACATTGAAGGAAAAGCATTATTAGCTTCACTACGTATGCAAAGCAACACCAAGTAGATCAGTTCTGGTTCCCAGACTGGCCATGCACTCATATTATCAAATCCGTATTCTCAAAGCCAGTTTTTAAAGAAGGATTACATAAAACCAATTCATTCTTTTGAAAGAAAGTTTACGATAAAAATCACAGAACATTTAACAGTAAGAGGCAGATTTGTTTATACCGAAGGATCGAGAATGGACGGTCGCTCATAAGCAGGTATCTTCTCCCAAAATAAAAACATAAATGTCTTTACCCCATTGAGGAAAACTGCTACGACTTTTCATGCCAAATAACATGCAATCCTCCACGAAGCACAACTACTAATTGAACATTTTGTAAAGAACTAAACTAAACTTACATAACCAGATCGGGATTATTGAAGAACTGCCAACTAACTAAATTTGGTAATATGGATACCAGCCAAGGCCTTTTTAGGAATCGAAATTTCCGATGAACGAAGGCACGTAAAGGATCAGATGCCTCTCTTATCAGACCGGAACCTGTCATAGGCATACCCCAATTCTTTAGGAGAACAAATATACAAAACCGCATGAAAGAACTTCATACTTAAAAATTTGGTACACTTGATACTTGCAGACAAGCAAGATTAGTATCCAAAAACCTATCAAAAAAAAATCCTTATTTTAAATTAACTGTGGTCGACGAAAGTTGAAAAAACTAACAAACATTCTAATAGGACACTGTTTCAGAAACCATAATAAAAAATAAGAGTTATAGACTCACCGTTATAAAGAGGATACAATATGGAAAACGTGACATTAGAGCACTACCTCTGTCAATGCCCGTCTCTACACAACAGCAGATTAAAATGTCTGGAATCACCTTTTATTTCAATCATCGCAATAAAGGAATCAAGACTCAAGGACGTCGCAAACTTCGTCGAGATATCAAATTGGTTCACGGAAGCTCACCCAACAAAGTAAACTACCAACCAGAGGAAGCCACATAACAGCCTTTAATCAGCGTGACAGGATCTCGTACTCTACAAATCCATCTATCTAAGAAACTTGCTCAACGCATAAGAATCCATATCACCTACAAATAATGTGCTCGTGTTTAAATCGGTGTCTCTCTATTGGCCGAATCAGGCTTTGGCCGAATCATAATTCGCCGAATATAATACGATTAGCTAAAACACGACATAGGCAGTATTAGATTTAGCCTTTATAATGAAATGAATATTTTTTTCCGCAAAATTTCCTATAAAAGGTGTAATGGTGTTTTTGTCAAGAGTTTTTTTTTTACATGGAGATTATTTCTAAGAAAATCCATAACCTTTAAATTCGAATAAACCCTCTTGAACAAACAGTTACCAAAAATCTTTTAAAAGTGTCGATTTGTAACTTAAAGCTCATTCCCTCCTCTCAAAGAACTTTCTAATTTTGCAAGAGAAAAAATATTCATATCGTCATAACCAAAACCGAAAATCGGGCAATCGTTGTACAATTATATAATCAGAAGGAACCTTTCCTTAAAACATATTGCTTCTTCCCTAAAAAAAATCACATCAGGTTTTTTCAAATATAGCTGGTGGGATTATGATGAAAATTCGTTTTTAAGGGTATTGAGGAGGCACTCTTCTTAAAAATATATGGCTACCTCTATTAATATTACCATCAGGCTTTTTAAAATATGGCAGGTGGAGTCTCTTGAGGAGGAATTTCTCTTAAAAATAAATCACTTCCTAGTTCCAACACAAAAGATATGTTCATCAGACTTTTCGGATATGGCTGGTCCTAATATATGACTTGCACTCTAAATATTACCTTCAGTCTGTTTGGCATATGACTGGTGGGATAGTTATAAAACTATGTTAGGGGTTTTGATAAGGAGTCATCCCAACAAAATGTATGACTTTCTCCTTAAATATATCCATCAGGCTTTTTATAATATGGCCGGTGGGATTGTGATGAAATTTTGATTAAATGGTCTTAATCACGATCCCTAAATTTTTCCCACAGGTTATTTGACACACACCTTTAAATTTTATATAATAATGGGTAACTCAACAGGAATAATATTCATCATTTTCTATCCGTCATTTGTTTGGTTGTTTCCAATAATAGTATTCCAATAATGGAGTACTATACCACATTCCTCTATTCGCCATTTAAAAGGTTTTTTTTAGTAGGCCACTTCAGCAAAGGCCTTTTTTGAGTAGTGGGTAAATAATCATTAAATACATATTTTTTATATAATTCATAATAAATATATAAGTACAAATTCTTAAAGCTATCCATTGAATTCGTTGAAGAATCAGCATTCGTGTCTAAGTGAGTGCAGTAAAAGCCATCATTACATACTTAATAACCGACCGAATTGTAGCTGTATAGATGCAGAGAAAGCTATTTGAGATGTGCTCCACACCAGGTTCAACATATTGACCGCATGAAGTTCAACCGTTTGCTGCACTTTTTGCTTATATCCATGATGTAGTTTTGTCTAGACAATTTAGAGTCCAGAGCTATACTCCAAGTTACTTAAAGTGCGTAAATTGTGCAATCTGCTTTGATCCGATTAGAAGGTTGCTACCTTGTATTTTTTTTTTGTATTTACTACCAATTTTGTTTTATCTCCGGATATGCTGAGCCCTGCACTTTCGTACCATGTTTGAAGAAAGACCATTGATTGCACTTTGTTAAATGGTTGTTTTTATAGAAAGAATATAAAAAAAACATTAAGTGTAAAGTGATAATGAGGGGATGGTGGACCGTACCACAGATACTAGTCCAGCACTTAGGCCGCTAAAAGGGCCCATTGTTTCTTAGATACGGTCACAATCCGGGAATCTACCAGATTTCTTAGTGAACTTTGCGATCTTCCCCTGAGAAAGTCGTTTGAGTTCATCACGGGAAATCTGAAGGGAGTGAAACACTTTCCATCTTAGATGGCTTAGTGCGGCGCATTCAGCGAGAAAATAAACCGAAA
Source organism: Bolitophila cinerea (assembly GCA_010015015.2). NCBI lineage: Eukaryota > Metazoa > Arthropoda > Insecta > Diptera > Mycetophilidae > Bolitophila > Bolitophila cinerea. The sequence goes on along the minus strand of JAAAKO020032509.1, from coordinate 2,315 downwards.
ATTCTATTTCATCACACCTGCTATAGGTCTGGCTTTCGGAAAATACCAATATATACAGGTGCTTATTTAGATTACAGTGTCCTGTTAAAATTCCGCCAATTTTGATAACGTCTCACTGGGCATCTTTAAAATAGGTTTGATAAATCGCAGCCAGTCTTGGAGGTCCAGTGTGAGAATTGGCTTGTTGTCATCAGATCTCTTACGCAGGAATTCCTGAATGTGATGGACTTTACCGACGGCGGGTTCCGGTCCTGTGACGATTAATTCACTAGCGGTCTTACCCAGAACGTCTGCTTGCTAATTTCCTGTGATCCCTGAATGACCAGGGATCCAATCAAGCTTACGGAAAACCAGCGTGATAGCTTCTGAAGCTGTTTCTAGCAGTCAAGTACTAATCCCGAATGAAATCTTGATGCACAAAACGTTCCTAAGCTTGGCTGTCGGAGAATGTGCAGGCCCTTCAATATAGGAATTATTATTTTAAAAAACATTCAAAGAGGAATGCTGGTATGACGTAATCAGACTGCATTCCAAACTCCGACATTGCAGATATGGTCTCGCTCAAGATGGAGGCGTGACATATAGTTGAGAGCTTCCAAGATCCATTAAGAGATAGCCTTTGTGCCGCCGACCTGGATTCAGTTTCAATAAAGAAGTGAAGAGGTGGTAAGTTCAAAAACGGATGTTGGACTAGTTTTCATAGCACTTGATACAAACGAACCGATAAATCTTTTCGAGTTGTTTAACGACCGTTGGCCTCATAGCTCTCTGCCACCACATTAAGGAGTAGGTAGACAGGTCTAATAATGGCTACATAGAACCAGTAGATCACATAAGGAGAAAGCCCTTAAGACCTACCACAAGACTAATGACATTGCCAGAAAATATTGGTGGCCTTGACGAGCTTATTTTTATTCAAGTAGTCTTTCTAGGATAGTTTACTGTAGAGTATTACACCTAAGTATATTACTTTATCAACTCTCTGAATGGGTTTAGATCCGATATTAATAGTCCGAAGAACATCAATCCTGGTCTTCCTTTTATTGGGGTTAGCCGAAAGATCGAGTTTGTTACACAATTGAGAAAAAGTATTCAGAGCGTTCTGCATCAGATCGCATACTAGCATATTTTCCTGAGAATTTCATTGGCATAAGCAAGGGTATAGAAGCCTCTCTCATTGAGTATAACAATGAGATCATTGACTATCATACTGCATAGGCTACAGTACTATTCCACATGATTTTCTAAAGAACTATAAAAATGGGATTGTCTGTAATACCAGACCAAAAAATCATTTGCGGTCGGCTAGACCCTTAAAAAAGACGGCGGTCGGCGACTGACCGGCAGAAGCAGATTTTCTTGACGGCTGTCGGCTAGACGATTTATTTACTTCCGGCGGCAGCTAACCGGCTTTATTAGACACTGGCTTTTTATAGCAAGAGAAAACTTTGGTCCAGTCTTACGTTCCTTACATTCTTTGCTAAATAATTGACTATGCTCTAGTTCGAACCCAATTGCTATAGTTAATAAAATTCTTGTTCCATATAGTCTTTGGTAAAACCAGTAATTTGTTGGCTCTTCTAAATAGAGAGATTCCCCGGAAATTCTCCTACATTTTAGTTGGATTTGCCTGTGATTTTATCTGGGTTTTATTGGGATTTTATCAGTATTTAACGCAAAACTATTATTTTTATTTTGAGGGATTTCACAATATTTCTCGGGAGAAAAAAGAGGGAAATCTAGAGAAATTCCCGAGAATATTCCGGGAATATTTCACAGTCACATTTCTTGAATTCTTGAGAAATTCCGAAAACAGAGAATCAACAAAATAATCTCGGGAATCGGTAAGTCCCTGAAAATTCAGAGAAATCCTGGAAATTCTCGGAAAATTATATGAAATCCTACAAAATCTGAAGAAATTTTGGGAATAATTAAAAAAATTTAGTGCTTAGATTGACATTTGTGTCAGGAATTCATCAAGAAATACCGGGGAAATCCCGGTAAAATCTCGGTTAAAACCCGGGGAAAACCATGAAAAATATTAGAGAAATCTGGGTGAAATCCCGGGGAAAACCTGGGGAAGCCTGGAGGAATCCCTGAAAAATCCCGAAAAAAAACCGGGGAAATCCCAGAGAATTGTAGGTTTAAACGAAAAACTTTTAATAGAAACCAGCTATTTATAGCAGGAGATAAACTTTGGTGTGGCCGAGATTGAACCGGGTTCCTCCCGATCACAGTCTACCGCGTTGATTCTCTTAGCCGGCCGATTCTATAAAAAGTCGACGTCGAAAAGATATGGAACCTCAGTCCAGTTG
>JAAAKO020032498.1:0-13138 GCA_010015015.2 Bolitophila cinerea | reverse complement strand
ACACTTAGTAGGTGCGCATTTTTATATAATTAGGAGGACATTTTTGAATTTTTTGGTGAACACAAATTATTTTATTTAGTGGAGAATTTTCAATTATTTGGTGTACAATATTGAATTATATGGAGTAAGCTAAATTGGATGCCGACTTTTAATAACAAAACTGGATATATAAATAAATTGTGGAGAAAATACAACTTTTTATATTATGGAGGTGAAAATAAAAAGTAATTGAGTCCTCGAAATCAAAAAAAAAAACAATAATTACTTACCTTTTTTATAAATCCAAAAGACAAAATTAAAAAAATAGACTAGCTTTCTGGATCTGTTTTTCGTCACCAAACCTAAATAATTATTACTCATTTAACCAAAGAGAGTATTTTTCACACAAATATAAATTTATGTTATCTCTGTTCATTTATGTCAATTTTAGATGTATTTTACGTTTAATCGCAGACAACGAACAATAAAGGACATTAGACTTTCACTAGTCTGTGATCAGATGCCCGTGCTGCACTTTGTTTACAATGTGTTCGGATTCCGTAGCGTCGATAGCACCGTTCCAAGTACTGAAGATTTGCTCGACGTTCCCGATGACTTTTCCACGCCGTCTTTTGGGCATGAATGGACACCTTTACAGGTAAGAAAATTTTTCAGCATGCTTTTTAGAATAATGATTATAATGTGATATAGAAGTTTTTATGTAACAATAAGGCCTTCAAGCACTTTTTAAATTCACTCTCTCTTCCTCGTGGTTAAGTGCGCTCTGCGTTAATGAAATTACTGTATTTTTTTAGATAAAAATTCTATAAGTGACTAAATAAAGCAGGGAATCGTAGGGAATCGAATGTGTAGCGAGGAGCGGAGCGGAGTATGTTTTGTATTTTTTGCCAAAAAATATAGCAGAGTAGCTGCTTATCTTAATGGAGAGAGTGCGGAGATATAGCGGTAAAAATTATCGCTTTTCTTCGATATAATTTGATATGAATTTGCAGCTTTCAAAATATTTGTTAAGTCAGGTTTAGACATCAAATTAAACAAAAAATATTCAAAACGAAAACAAAAAAAAAACTTTTTTTTCGCTTTAATCCAAAATCATACATCAAATATAATTTTCTGAATCAAAAAAACATCAAAAGCTACTTTTTCGTTTTGTTATTACTTTTCGTTTGATGTATAAACCTATGTACATTCAACAGTAATTTTTAGAGATGACGTGTTATGCCATTGAAAGCCCAAAATAGTCACATTTCGGTTTATTTTTACTCAACTTCTCAAATCCGGTTAAGGCGTTTACATTAGACGCTTTAAATGTTATTGTTCTAAGAAAAAACAAAAAAAAACATAAATGAAACATGTATATTTTAAAATTCTTGCCTAGAAAGTGTTAAAAGAAAGTTAACAAAGCTTAAATTTAGCTTAAGCCATTTACGCTAAACCTAAAGCGGTTTTTTAGAAAATATAAATAAGGTTGAAAAATATGTTTTAAAAATATTTTTTTTTAATGAATTAATTTTTTTAATTTTTATAATAATTAATAATAATAATTTTATACATAAAAACTTTTTTATACCAACTCAACTCAACTCAATAATATTATTAATTTTGTTCATCCTATAAATCACAACAATAACATAAAACCACTTTTATTCTAGAAAAACACCCTCCAATCAGGTTCGGCAGCAATTGTCGTGGCCACCTTGGACCTTCTAAATTTCAAAGATACCAGCGCGTACGAAATTAAAGTTTTTCTGTTGTACGACGTCACGCATTCCGAAGAAAACTTCACGCTGCAATCCTACGGTGGTCGAGTGCGTATTCCAACGGATGTTTTGTTCAGCAACCAATACCAGCCCAGCTTTGGCAAAGAACAAAGTTAGTATTAATCTATTGAAACCCGTCATTAATTATATACAGTGTTATAATTCTTTTGATATTCTCTCTAGTTTACAAAGATCTGCTTGCCGTAACCGCCACATCTAAAAGCCGCATGTTCGAAATGAATTTCACTAACCAACAAATTGCAGAAACATTTCAAAATTTCATTCATACACAGCTACACATGAAGCTCATAGCTGAGTCAGCTTCAGAATTAATCATAGGAGACGCCATAAATTGCTCACAGGATGAAAACGAATACTTTGAATTGGATCCGAAGACAATGAATCGCCGACATATTTATATGTACTACAATGAGAACGTAGGATTCTGGAAGGGTACGCTTTTACGTATGGTACAACACTCGAGTATCAAGTATCAGCTAAAGATTTACGTGGCGTAGGTTTTCATGTGTTACATAAAGTACCTTATTCGGTTACCGAAATAAACATTTAAATATATTGCAGACAAAACAATAAGATCGACAGTCTAGTGCAGTGTCTGCAAAAGCAATTCCTTAAAAGCATTAAAATTCACGGAATTGAAAACGCTTCCAGTAAAATGGAAAAACTCATTCAACTGAGCGAGGCATTTAAGGAGGAGAATCGTTTTTTGAGTACCCACAATTTCGAGGGTACAACAACGTTGGATGACCAGGTGCGCTTCTGTCAACGTCGTTGCGAACTAGAACTCCATACTGATTCTAAAATTGCGAGTATACAGCGAGAAATGAATGTATAAAGAAATAAAAAAACACTTGTTTTTCATAAATCGTTTTGTTTTTTATATTTTTTTTGTTTTGCATAATTTGTACAAAATTAAAATATTAAATTTAATCAAAACATATTACATTTAAAAACATTATATATTTATACAGTAGTTTCCGATTTGTAAATAATTTGTTTTGCTCATTTCGCACAAAAATGAATAATGTGTGGTTTTCTTTTGCTTTTGTGTTGCTCGTGCATCGCACGCGTTGCTTATTCTTATCGTTTTATTTTAATGTTTGTCTCTTACATACTTCTTGATATAAACCTAAATAATTTAAAGATATTTTATCTGTTAGGTTTTATTTACACAGTATGATACACACCATTTTTTTAGTTTTTTTTTTTTGCTGATGTTTTGCGGTTGTGGTTGGTTGTTTCTTGTATATTTTAATATATAGTATATATAAATTTAATTACGTTCTTATGGGTTGCATATTTTTGTGTGTATGAGTATGGAAAAAGCACGATTGCGATTTGTTTGTTGTTGTTTGCAGAATATTGCGAATTTGAATACAACCCCCACTCGTCACGCGTAATGTAACGTCCTTTGTGTTCCCCAGCAACAATCTTTTAAAAGGCCATCGTATACTAAAATCTAACATCTACAAAACGAATCAAACATACCGAAAAGTAGAAGAATATTGCGCTAAGGATTATAAAAGGGTAGATCGCTTTAACCACGATCACCGCATAATATTTCACATTAATATAATATATTTTTTGTCTCAGCACGTGATAGTTAACATGGTAAATTGGGAAATTTAATAATATACATATATATAAAAAAACAATAGTCTAAAATAAAACTAAATTTGTGTGCATTTCCGTGCAAGGGGATGAAGGAAGAAAACGAAAGGCAGGGGCGGTTATACAAACACTGTGAATCACTTTAGTTTATATCGCGCTCTTTGCCACTTAGAAATGGTCTACATTGTATATTGGTCACTCGATTTTGTTATTAGTTTTTATTTAATTGTTTTAACGTATCCATACAACAGCTAATGCCCACTAATCGCATTTTTATGAATGTGATGATTGGCCACTGTATTCATCTATTTGCGTTTAATTTAATGTTTTGGGTCAAGCTCGGTTTGTTGTTATTTGTTTTTGTGTACGTTTTTAAATTAATGTTCTTGTTGTTGTCACACTAAAGACACTTGGCAATGACGTCGTAAGGATGATGTGGAGGCGGTGTGGCTGTATCGCAAACGATACCCGAAGTAGCGATCACTTGAGGTACGCTTTGTACAGCATAGAACTTCGGCATGTATCACGTTCTTGCTCGAGGTAAAACACCATGTCTTTCAAATTAACTCGTTTAATTCGCGGCCGCAGAGGTGTTGCTGCAGTGCCTGAGGTACTCGCTCCAGAGCCACCAGCCTGTTTATTAAACATATATTACACACAAATATATAAAATATATAATAAAATTGTTACCGTTGACGTGGAAGTGGTGTCACCTTCCAGTCGAGCCTTTTTCCTGGGTCCAATGGCCTGCAGAGCCGTTAAATTGGCGTCTCGTTGTCGCAACTCTTCCATTTCGGCGCGTTGCATTTCTTTTGCCTATGAGACATTAAGTTTTTTAATATTTAAAATTAAATACATAATTTTAAAATATTTTTATACCTTTGCTTTCAGCTTGGCCTGTTCGGGATCTTCGGTTTTCGATCGAGATTTAGCGGCTCGCATCAACATCTCACGTTCTTGTTCCTCGTGTCTTTTCTGCTCAGCTTTGTCTAATTCTTCCAGAAACTTTATCTGCCCACGCACGTCCTTTGTAACCTCGTACCTAGGGTCCACCTATAAACATTCAATCGATCGATTAGTTTACATTTTTTCAACCCACTAGATGATTAGATTTTAACATACCTTAATTATATCAATCCTATGCTCAGCGATCACAGCCAATTTTTCAACAATATTCTTCAGACGTTCCTGAGCAGCGTGCGATATTAGCACTGCCACCTCGTTGCTCGATTCCTCCAGTCCGTGCCGTGCGATAATCGCCCGGATCTTTGCCTGCAGTGCAGGCAGGTGCAGGAATACCTCATCCTTACACGACCGAATCTGTGTGCCAATCAACTCGGTAGAGCCCAGGATGCGTTGTGACTCTTCGGCAAGATTAACGCCACCCATAGCGGCCACATCATTGATGTCATCATCACCGTACATTGACGATGAGATAGACTGTGCCGCTGCCTGGTAGAAAGATGTAGAGGCAGCTGCCGCCGCGGCAGCTTTTTTCTCCTTTTCCTTGGCCGCCGTTTTGGTGGCAGCCAGTTGGGAAGTAACTTGTGCTTTACTGACCGGAACAGCTTTGATTTGCGAGACTGAAGCTGGCACAACGGGAACGTTGTTGTTATTGTTGTGCATGCTATGATGATTGACCACAACACTTCCCGCTGTGGTAGACACACTTTGTATCTGTTTGATTTGCGTGGAGCCGATTTTTGTAAGGGGTGTCGTGTTTACGGCGACTTTTGATATTGCTTGCAGCGGAGGTTGCTGTTGTTGTTGATGCTGTTGTTGCTGCTGTTGTTGTTGCTGCTGTTGCTTGACAACTGCCGGGCTTGCTTGGCGGATTTGAAGACCAGCGGGCGCTCGCGTAATTGTGGTGGGCGGACGGATCTAAAATGAAATAAATAAATTAAATTATTTATGTTTGATGTTACTTAAATAGTCTATAAAATAGTTAAAAAGGCAATAAAATCATTTAAATTGATTAGATAACTTAAATTGAATTACAGATGACTACTAAATATGCATAATAACAGCAAAAAATAAATCAATCCCATAAAAATCTCAGCCTCTCTCATATCCACATTTACAGCTTCAGCAAAAATAAAATTTGGTTGAAATTTTACAATAATATTATTCATTTTTAGTTTTTATTTTTTTTGAAAAGTGGATAAATAAACGGTAGGAGTTTCCAGGTTAACATTACATAATGTAGAATAGAATATTATAGATAATAAAAATAAAAATAATAAATAACAAATAATTAACACAAATATCAAAAAGTTGTGGAGGACCATCCAAAAGAACCAAATTGGTTTTTCCTTTAATTATTTTTTACTTTAATTTATCTTTTTTTCGGAATGTTTAATGTTATGCATAAAGATTCAATTTTTTCAAAAAAGAAAATTAAAATGAACTCAAATTAAAATAGAGACCTTAGAAACACCTAATGTTCCAATAGAGATTATTTTGTTAAATTACAATACTCCTTTTCTTTTTTTTCTAACACAAATGATGTTTCCTTTCTACATCACAAATACTAAAAAGCCCAAAAAATAAGGCTAAACTCTTACATTTTAAACTTTTCTTCCAGTTAATTTAATCACTGTCTTTAAATAATATTTATATATATATATATATATATAGATATAGATTAGATTACATTTATAAGTAATACAGGAGGAAGCTTCTAATTTTCTACAAAAATGTGTATTAAAGAATTTTCTTGATCTTTTAGAGTCTGTATTTAGATCCTGTCAATTATACGGAAACAATCGGATCACTTAAGTCCATATTCAGGTTAAATTTATTGACTCATACTCACGGCTTCTATCATATACATAGATATTTTACTAAACATAATATAGTTTAAATAAAAAATATATATTTACCATACATTTATAGCTATTTTTCATGAAGTTCTTTATTCTTTTATTAAAGAACATATATGAGATATTTAGAAATAGTTATCTAGTTATGACAAATCGTATTTTTTTTTAATTGAATCCATTATTTCTTGGACACCCTGTACGAATATTGCAATTATTTTTACATAATCTTGAAGGTGGTTTCTTGTTAGAATTTAAATATTTTCCGCGTAAAAATGGGTTCTCGGAGGATACTTCAATATACATAATAAAACAAAATAAAATATATACAGAACAATATATATATATACAGGAAACACTGTAAAATAATTTTCTGCGTAAACCAAAAAAGGTAAACCGGCCAGTAGATAGTAATAAAACAATAAAAATATTCTTTTTTATTACTATCTACTAGAATTAATTGGGATATCGTAATAGGCCATTTGGGATAGATATAAGCAAATTTGCATAAAAAGGTTTTTGATCCGGAAAACCCGGCGTAATTAAATAAAAAAAAATCGGGATACAGACACTATTTTTTTTTTACACCTAGCTGTGTTTCAAATTTGAATTCTCTAGAACGTAAGGTACTGATACTTTATGACGGACGGACGGACAACGCGGGATTATGTCTTTTTTTATTATTCTTATATTAGCTACGCTGGTATAGAAGCCTAGAACCCCGAAAGAACTAATACATGCAAATAGGTTGATTCCACATTAATGGCCAAATGGCCATCGAGGCCGTTTAAGGACAAATTTAAAATTTTATGTTTTAGGGACACATTTTTTCAAAGTAAAGCTATAAATTAAAAAAAAAGCCGAGCCTAGTTTAGAAGTAAACCATCGTAGTATTAGATGATTTGTTTACATACCTGAGCACCACCTGGGGCATATCCTCCTTGTGGCAAGTGCATGCTGCTGACCGGTTGTAAGGCTGGTGGATTCGATTGGTGCAGCATATTGTTATTTTGTTGTATTATGGTTGTCTGGCCAGGCCTAACTTGAGCGATCGAGCTAAGCATACGTTGTTGGCCAATGGTTGCGGTTGTCGTGGTGCCCTGCAGTCTAGGCACGCCCGTGTGCCTTGTTATCGTTGTCTGCCCAATCGGACGTTGCATAGGCTGCTGAACCATACGAACGTGTGTCGTCCCCGTCGATAAAACGGGACGTACTTGGGCCTGGACGAGCGTAAAATAACAATGCGTAAAAAAAAACGAAAAAAGGTAAGAAAACCTGAAAACAAACCGGAATATTTGCAGTGAGGTTTCCGCCAAAGGCCACATGGTGCGGGGGTGGTTTAATGCCTTCGATTAACAATTCTTTTGTTACTAAAGACTGTCGCAGAAGCGGTAGACTTTTCTGAGAAGTTATTAAAAAAATAGCGCATTAGAAATGTTACAATATAATGCTGCGTAGAACGGTACTTTTAGAAATCCTATTAAACAAGGTTGTGGACTTGCATTCAGCAATCTTTCCAGTCGATCACAAAACTCCTCAGGTTCCACATTGGCATCGATAAGCTCCTGGATTAACGTTCGAACGTTTCGTTCGACCGGCTTCGGCTCCCTACTCGACAACTCCAGTAAATTGGCTAAAAACTTTCTGCATTTATCTTTGGTATTTTGCTGAAATAAAAATAATACAAATTATTAGTAATTCGGTGTCCAAATTACAGACAGAAATTTAGGTACTTGATTAGTTGGTTGAGCTGCTGCGTTGTTGGTAACCGAGGCTCCGCTGATGGTTTGCGTCAGGGCGGGCACCGGGGCTACGGAGGCTATCGGTGTTGCCGCTACGCTCGTGTGAACCGTTTGGACAGGCGCACTGTATGTCACCGAGTTTACCGCTATGCTGTTTATCGATGACGAGGCGATTGATTGTTGCTGTATGTATATAATGAAAGTTAATACGGTATTATTTAACGTTTGCGCCGATGCGCTTGCCTCTAAAAATGCAATATCAACGTAAAACACAAAACTATGTTTAAATAAAAATATATAATTTAAAATCGCAGCAGAAGAAAAACGTAATTGATAATATATAATTAATAAAAAAGGAAACAAACGAATCTTTAAATGCAGATAAAATTCATCGTTCTACATGAAAACTTAATAAGGCGAAGACATAAAACATATTTTATATAAATATAGTATAAAATATAGCATATTCATGCGCTATTGCTACCTAGAAATAATATCAAAAAAAACCAAACCCTAAACCCTATAAATATATTCTTTAAGAGGATACAAATCAAACGGATTCTTAATTAAAAAAAAAACTAAAGTGGAATCCTTTGAGGACAATCAGCATAAACAATCAGATTTATCCAAAAATAAAAAGCTTACACTTTAAATCTAAAAAAATCAGTACACAAACATACACACACACGCTCACAGCCTGAAATACATTATTTATATAATTTAAAAATAATAGAAAATAGTAGAATGACTACAAACAAAATGAAGTACAAGGATAAGAAATACGTGTGCGACAGAATCTATCTGATTTGGTTGTTCAATGATTTGGGTTCAATTACATTTGTCTTCGATTTCACCTGCTGTTGTTGTTGTGTTACAATTGATTTTCTGAGTGCTAGGGGTGGTCCGGTAAATCTACTTACAGCCGGCACCGTTTGCAGACGGATCGTCTGATTGCCCGACGATGTGATTGTCTGCTGTTGTTGCTGCTGCTGCTGCTGTTGTTGTTGCTGCTGTGTTTGACCGCCGGCGGTTCCTTGGACGGGCGCAGCTCCTACACGCAGCAGCTGATATTGACCGTTCTCGGTTTTGAGTAGGATGGCCTGACCCGGTTGATTAGATTGGAAATTTTGAAGGGCACTAAGTGAAATTTGTTGCTGTAAGAAAAGTTTATTTTTGTTAGGGTTTTGATTATTGGAATTTTGCAATGGTTTGTTTGACATACTCCGGGATTAGCTGGTCGAGCACCGCCCACCATGTGGGTATTTCCGATGGCCACACGCGGGGAAACGGTAGCCACGATCTTCTGCTGTTGTGATTGTGTTGACGGAGTGGCCGGCCGCATATTTACAATTTGAACTCCCGGCATCATTGGCTGGCTACCGCCCATATTTGGGTTTCCCTGTTTTTTTTATATATAACAAATTATTCATTGCCACAAACGATAATAAAAAAATTAAAAAAAATCATATAAAATCATAAACATAATCACTACACAACATCTGAACGATTCTACCGTTGCGCGAATACTGAGAGCAACCTCCAGTTTACCATTCAGTTGCAGCACAATTTTAACAATGACACAAAATCACGTCTACAAATCGCCAACAGGTTGTTTTCTGTGTGTGATCCAAAGCAAAACTGACAAACACACATACACACGCACGCACGCGCATACACAGATTAAATCTGTGTGTGTGTGTGTGTGTGTGTGTTCGAGCCGGTGACACCACCGCGACACCGTATAGAGGGGCAAGTGGTGTGCAGTGTGTGTTGATCAACCGGTCGAGAAGCGTCTCAACCCCATTCACATTTATAATCATAAAAAATACACTCGTAAATCGCAGCTGAGACAGACAGTGCATAGACGCGCGCGAGAACCTGGTCGGAAAGGACTACACATAAATTCTTAAACAGCCACAAGCAATTAACGGTGCGTGTGTGTGTGAAGGTAAACTGCACGCGCGCAAAAAATGTGATTTTGGCAGTGACCCCAAAACCAAAATATATTTTTATGGAGTGCGACTAGAACACTAAACTCACCTGTTTTTGAAGAACTAATGTGGGCTGCTGTTGGCCCGATGTGGTTGTGGTACGAATTGTCGTCGATCCTCCAGCGCCTATCGTTGACGTGTGTATGATCTGCTGTTGCTGCTGTTGTTGTTGATGTTGCTGCTGCTGTTGGGATGTTAGCGTGGCCAGATTTATAGTCCCGTTTGGCAGAGACTGGCTAGTGAACGTCACTCGATTGTTCATATTGATGACGGCCGGCTGGGAGTGATTGGGGTACACCAATTTAACGGGCTCGTTGTTTTTTGACATGGTGTTTGGCTGATTTATCGATTGTGAGTAATTTGAGGCGGCTGAGGTGGGGGCAAAGTGTTGTTGAGCTGACACGGACACTACTTGCTGTGGCTGATACGTGTTATGCAGCCCGTTTGGGGCTGACGCGGGCACTAATTGTGGCACTGTTGATGTTAGGTCAATGTTCGTATTGTTTTGGGCCTTGTGGGCTGCTGCACTGCCGAGTATTCGGGAATTGTTCAAAGCACTGTGTAAGGAAATTTCACCATTCGCAACTCCATGATGTTTTTGTGTGCTGTGTGTAATGGGGCCTCCATTCGTGACGATTGCAGAATTCGGGTTACGCGGTTGATTTACTGCGCCGGCCTGATGGAGTGCCTGCGACTGTGCGCTACCAGTGGCACCGACTAATTGAGTTTCGAGTGAGCCCACGAGCGCGTTTACCGTAGATTCATCGACGTCTGTTCGTAGAGCTTCCTCTAGAAACTTAGCAGACGCCATTTTCTTGTGAGATCCAACAGTAAACTGATCTGCGCATGTCGACAGACAGCACCGCATCTAGTACGTTGGCCTGATTTTATCATTTTAATGGCACGGCGGTAGCAGAATAATTTCTTATAGTAAAAAGCACCGTTTATTCAACGTGGTGAAGTTAAAAACACTCAAACGATCTAAGTAAATTAGTTATAGTAAACCATTTTTGTTATTTTGGCCATTTTTTTTGGTGTAATGTGCATTATTGCAGCAATTCTCATCGTATTAAAATCATGTTTTTTCAATTTTTGAATATGGCAACACAAAAGTTAATTCAATCATCTAGTACTGCACATTGAAAATGTGACGTACGCAAGCGAGCGCGCGATTTATGATATCTACATAAGCGGGAGTGAGAGAATTTAAGAAAAAGAGCAGGAAGAAGTGAGATGTATTCTGTTTTGTGCGCTGCTATTTGATTGCGATGCATGTATATAAATATAACACATATACAAAAATGGCGGCGAAGTCGGCAGACACGACACACACACATACACTCAATCAAACGCACACTACAAACTACATCACCGCGTTTGGATTTTCGAGATCTCGCACATCGATTAATTAATATTTTTGAACATTAGTTGAATTTGCACGCATAGATTTGCATGACATTAAATCAAATGCAGTAAACATAAAGGCAACGTATAGAAAAACAAATAATCCACTTATATATAGCTGGTCCCGCATACCCGAAGGAATGCATACACTGATAATCCAATATCCTAATTATGACGTTAGAGAATGATGTACGCTGATAATCCGTTTGTACGGTGTTTCGGCGTGTTCTTCAGGTATTAATCCATTGAGTACCGAATTGTGGGCACCATAATGACTGGCGTACACGAATAATTACACGTAAATAACGATATATTAAAAGTTTACGCGGAAAAACAAAAGGTTATGTTTACCAATGCGAAAAATTGCATCCTCTTGGTAACGGCGTTGTCGGCTAATTTCAACTTTCAAGCAAGAAGTTAGCATCAAGTTATTGACAAACAGCAAACATGCAAAAATTACGGCTTCGGCGTTCGGCTGCGTCATACATCCTAGATTTGGGAACCCGTCAACAGATGGCGCGCAAGTAATAAAGTATTTAAATGTACTTATGATTTGATAAACTCATAACGTCCGTTAATTGTAATTTTGTAATTATTTGTTTTAAATATTAAAAAAAATATATATTACCAATCATGTTTAAAAGGTTAAAATCATACGAAAAAAAAAGAATTTTGATTTCTTTTAAATCCTATTGAAATACCTCATTTCAGAATAATCCTACTTTTAAATATTTCAAAACCCGCAATAATGCATAATGTTCTCGTTTTGGCTTAAATAAGACCTAATTTAGTAACAATACTAATGGAAAAGTATATTCGTTCACTGCAGTAAAATTATCACACTAAGCGACTAAGCATGAAACTATTACTCTTACGTAAGATTGTAGCTCTTACGTAAGATTTTAGCTCTTACACAGTTTGACGTTTGTCAAAATAAGCCCCAATGTATGTACATATGGCAGCGGCTGAAGAGTAATAAATTAAATTTAAGAGTAGACTAAAATAAAACTATAGGGGTATTTGGGTTTGGGTTTTCGGTTCGCCGTGTCATCAATTAAAAACTTGACGATAGATTTCATCGTGTTCAACTAATGGTAATGTAAGCTAAAGTGTTCTTTAGTGTTGTTTTAAGTTTAACTTTTTTTGTGTTAAATGTTCATTATTATAAATATACTTCAGAACAAGATATGTACTTGATTTATATGCATATCGATATTTTTCGTCATTCGTTAAGGTCCATACGCTGCTTGCGATAACACAAGATTACCATATAAAATTTAGCTTGAGATTACACAAAAGATTACGAATTTGTCAAATTTCGCCACAGTGGTACGCTGCTCAAGAATACAAAAACTGTCGGCATTAAACGCACTTTCATAAACTCTCCACAAGCAATTCTACGTGCAATCATGCGCTACACATGATTTCACGCGAAATGTTGATGTTTGTTGTTGTGGTTGAGCTTTTGTTTTGTTTCTTTTGCTTTTTGATAAAGTTGTTGTTTTTAAAGCAAAAAAATAAATTTAAATGAAAAATGTTTGTTACCATGATCAATGTTTATTTTAATTTAAAAAAAAATAAAAAGCATATATTGTAAATAATAAATATTAAAACAAGAATTAATTTTATTAGAGATTAATGTAATAAAGAAATTGATTGGGCTCAAAAAATATGTTGTGTTGCAAAGCGTGTCTTGTGTTTCATAGGTTTCCAGTGATGTTTCGATGCATATAGCATCAAGAAGATCATGATGCGACATCTCACCTGCAAACAATGTTTTGTGAAACATC
>JAAAKO020032487.1:0-13144 GCA_010015015.2 Bolitophila cinerea | reverse complement strand
CAAAAGTAATGTCATTATGTGATCGTAAAAGAGCTAATGTCTGGTATGCTGATGACATAAAAACAAATTCAAAAACTTAATTCCTAATAAGTAAAGACCTAGCTTCCTAAATTGAGACCTTTTTGTATGTATTTTTAATAATTTTTTGCCTTATCGGTAAAACTCACACAAATTAAAATTATGGTAAAAAATCTCTAATTCGGAAAAAAGCCTATTTTTAACTAAGTATCTCTTTATCTTAGATTTAAACTAAATCTATTAGATTTGTCTAAGCATTGCGTTACCAGAAATACCCAATCCATATTTCTACCAATACTCCAATCGATTATTTCGATAGTCCGCAGATCGAATAAATAAAAATCTTACCAATCTTACCTCGTGAAAAAAAAATTATACCCATCCCCATTACAAGATGTAAATTGTAGAATGTTTGAAGCAATACTGGCGAATTCCATCCCTGATAACAACACGATCATTTTGACGTTTCGTGAGTGATAGTCACATACAAATTGCACGCATACATTCAAACATATCACTCAGCTAACCTGTAACCTCAATTTTCACTCAAAACACAGCGCCTCTGACGGCGTGTTCCGCCAATAGTAATTTAATATCTTTGTCGCCATTTTGTTCTAAGTCGTCGTCGAAATTTACAAAGGTAATTTTTTATTATAGATTTATTATATTGATAAAAACATACTGAACAAGCTAAAAGATATATTTTTTTTTATATAATTACATTAAAAATATAAAAATCAACACACAATTAACCATAGATATTTATATTTTTAATTGTATAAATAAAAAGGGTTGAAATAAATCAACTACTAAAAAATCTAATTGCAATTGTGCAAACATTTTTTTATGAATTTTAAATATTTAGAGTACTCTCATCATCATCATGTACGCTTGATAGATGTTTGTCAAAAACTGAAATTTACACAAAGTATTTGTTTTTTTTAATATAACAAACATTTAAAAAAAATAAGATGAAACAGACACACTTACAAAATGAGCGGTTTGAACGTTTAAATCCCGGATGCCACCGATGGACAATGTTATCGGTTTCTGGGTGAGCATCAGTAGAAACAATACCGTTTTACGATCCTTCTTTTCCATTGAGAACCAATTCAGGTTGTACACTGAAGCGTTCAGTTTTTCCGACTGCACAATAATCAGATAATGTATAATTTATGTAATTTTATGGTGATATACCTGTAATTCCAAAGCTGTTCCTAACCAACAGTAAACCAGCAATTGAAAAACTGCACAAAATATCATAGTATACGCTGAGTATGATTTGTCATCCTGCTTAATTTAAAAAAATACGTAAAATAAGTAGAATATGGAAAAATATATACGAACCAAACTACCGACGATGAGGCAAATACTAATATTTATAGCCGAAATATAGATCTGAATGAGCAGTCCACTCTGGTACAACTCTTTAATCTCGTTTATGAAACTAAAATTTTTATTAATTTTTTTTTGTTGAATCTATTACTTAAATTACCTGTTCATAGCTCTACACTCAACACACACAATCCTTAAATAATTAGTTACTGCATTTCGTCCGGTCTTCTTTAAACCCATCACGTCCATTTCATCACATCTGACCACAATTAAATCAACCATTGCTGCTCCTGACAAACAATAAATGCAGAATACTAGGTCCAATACAAGTAAACCAATTCCACCGAGAATAGTAACGAAAATCTGATAAATTATTGTGATAGTAAATCCCAAATCGGTTGTTACGTCTACCAGCGGTATAATAACATTCACTATTAAAGTTTTCTGTCCATGAAAGACATACAAAAATAGCGGCAAAGCCAAAAACATAAAAATGTTTGAAATGTACAATACGGAAAACACCTGACACATGAACACCGTTTTTTTCATCCAAAGATACAGTACACGACTGTATACACCCTCAGTGGCTTCAAATTTCGTCCTTAGTATCAGGTACGTGCTATAAAATGTTTTGTAGTTTGCAACTAGTGTCATAAATTTGACAATACCCTGTAAGAAAAAAACATACGATTATTTTGCACCGATCACAAATTCAACAAACCCATATTACTTGAATTGGTATAACAACAATACAAAGTGTTTTCATTATATCAAGGATATTCGGATAAAAATATATAATTGATGCGGTGATTGTTACAAAGCCAGAATTAATGGCTATGCCTATAAACACTGTCCATGGAGTTATTTTGAAATCGGGTCTAAAAACACTGACACCCATAAACAGCGACAGAAATTGATAGAATCGTATGATCCGATTGAACATTTCGAACGGCTCTTTCTCAGAATCTTGTTTAGTCATTTTTTAAAGATTTTTTAAAATTTTCACTCAAGCACTGGTAAACGATACGCTCACAACTATACTGACCGGTAACAACTATTGGAGTACTCTTTTATTATAATATGCAACATGCAATTATAAAATAACTCGTCCAATCTCTAATTAATAAAATATGTTGTTCTGTTTGATTCTGTTCTTATACATATAAATTATGATTTATATTGATTGGATCAATAATATAGTGCCAGGTGATATTTGAACACCTGACAACAGAGCGAAAATTTATGTATTTTCTAACACCTGTGCCTGTATAGTTTTAAAATGTCTATACTTTGATGAGCGCTTTTATTAAGTTATTGTGTAATATACTTTACCGTAGTTCACCGGTAGGAAATATATTATTTTAAATCTTTCTTTTAAATTTATTTTCAAATCTCTTTTGAAGGAGATTGAGGGGATGGGTACCGTCTCACAGAGACTAGTCCAGCACGTAGGCCACCAGGAGGGCCCATTGTACTTTAATCCGTTTCTTAGAGACGGTCGCAAACAGGGAATCACCAGATTTCCTAGTGAACTTAGCGATCTTCCCAAGAGGGAGGCGATGGAGTTCATCACGGGATATCAGGTGGGAATGAAACACTTTCCATCTTAGATGGACTAGTGCGGGGCATTCAGCGAAAAAATGTACTGAAGATTCAATTTCTCCGCACCTGCTACATGTCGGTCTTTCGTAAAATACCAACCTATGCAGGTGAATATTTAGTTAACAGTGTCCTGTTAAGATTCCGCAAACTAAGCCGAGATCCCGGCGCCTAAAGTTTAGCGCCAAATTGTTTAACGTCTCACCTCTTTAGGAATATCTTCGATATTTCGCAGCCAGTCCTGGAGGTCCGTTTTTCATTAGGTCTCTAACTCAGGATTTTCTGAGTGAGGTCGAGATTCCGACGGCGGGTTCCGGTCCTGTGAAAGATAATTCACTACCGGTCTTAGCCAAAACATCTGTTTGCTCATAACATCGAATCCGTGAATGACCAGGGACCCAAATCAAGCTAACAGAAGACCGGCGTGTAAGCTCTTGAAGCTTTTTCCAGCAGTCAAGTACTAATCCTGAAGTAAATCTGGATGAGTAAATATTATGTCTTCGGTCTTTCCGCGGTTAACAGAAAGACCATGTTTGACACTCCATTGAGAGATAGTCTATATGTAGTCGGCATAAGCAAGGGTATAAAAGCCTCTCTCATAGAGTATAACAATGAGATCATTGATAACCATACTCCATAACAAAGGAGGGAGAACCGCGCCTTGAGGAGTGCCTCTTTTAGCCAAGACTTTAAAAATTTCACTCCCCGTATCATAGTAAGCGTCGGACAGACATGGTGAGAAAAGCAAGCGTTTTGAATGGACTCAAAGTATATGTTATTAAATGCACCCTTGATGTCAAGGAAAGTTCGTAGGAATTTCTCCGGATTTCTCCGCCTTCGTCACTAACATATGCAATGCAGATTCCACAGACTTTCCGTTTTTTTCCGTGCAATGGAAATTCAGTCAAGACCTCGTCTCTGATATATCTGTCGATTATTACTTAAGAAAGAACGAGGTCATGCTGATAGGTCTAAATGACTTTGTAGTTACATAAGATGTCTGCCCTGGTTTTGGAATGAATGCCACGCGAACATTCCTCCAGGACTTCGGCATGTAACCCCAAGCCAAACAGCCCCTAATAATTTAACAGAGAAGACTTTTGAGTACCTCTAGACTATTCTAAAGAACAGGAGGAAAAATCTCGTCCTCACCTGGCGACTTATTAAAGGTGATTGCATTAGCAGACAAATGGCCACCAAAAAATGTACGTCAGATACACGCAGAATAATTTATTTGTCTACAACGTAGATGAGCATTTTTAATTGGTAGCCGCGGGACCTTCCTGGAACTTCTGGTCAAGTTAGGTATATGTAAAATAAAAAAAAATATATATATATATATAATAATATTTGTTTTTGAAGGTTTAAAATCTGTTGTGATAATTTTTCTTTAAACTGCACTTGGTATAAATAACCGTCGATTTTTCGACATCTTTTTAATGAAAAATTAAAAAAAACATTTACTTTTATTATAGATTCTATTTAAAAAAACGTCTCTTGTTACAAATATATGTCGCGTTAATGTAAAAAAGCTTACCTTAAATTTTTATTAAAAAACGACCTTTCACTTAGTTTTTTTAACTGTTTATAGCGAGCAACTTCTCAAAAATGGCCATAACTTCCAAAAAATGTAATTCAAATTTAGCTATTAATAATAAACATTTTAATTACGTATTTTTTTGCATTTTTGACATTTCACGACCTTAAAAGCTTTCGTTTCCGCTCCGATAGTTTTTAATACACTCTATATTACATTCTCGAAATTGTAGCTTTTATATTTATATCTTTTTCGTTAACAAATCATACCAATTTTACTTCCTGAATAAAAAAAAATGTATATAATTCATGCCTAACCCTTTGGCAAAAAAAAATAGTGCCACAAAAAAAAGTTTTATCCATTATTGATGGAAATGAGCCCCTGCATTATTTGAATTATTAAATTAAAAAAAAAAAATTGCAATTTTTTTAATTTTAATTTTTATAATTGAATTTTTTATTTTCCTTTAAACAAAAAAGTTACATACAAACTTTGACCGTTCCCCCCTTTAAGGGGGAGCGAGCGACACGATCTAACGACAGATCTATACGTAGGGGATTTGCCCCTTCGATATGTAGTTTTAAATTTCGAAACTTTAGCCCATTTTCAACAATAATATAAATAATACAAAAAAAATTACATTGCTCTTATTCTTTTTAGCTTTTTGTTACTTATTTTTAAACAAAATTTTAAATTAAAGAATAGAGAAAAGAGATAATGGCAGTATTTCATAAAGCATTTTTGCCTGTCACCATTTCCTTCTAGTAATACATTTTTTGAAGCAATATAGTAATTTTATTTCTTTGGCATCATTACTAAGATTACAAGTTGACAACTGTTGCTACCATCGACAGTTGTAACAATTATCGTCAGTTCTAGAAATCACTCAAATTGACTATTGCGTAAATTCAACAGCCGAACGTAGCAGTTTAGTATCAATAATATTGTTGGGTACAAATCGAAATCTGTCAATTTACCTCTTTTAAATTCTTGTGGAAATGGGAAAAATTCATATTTTAAGAAATTGAGGAGGAACAATTTTTTTTTTAATATATGACTTTGTTCTTCAATATTTTTTAGAAAGAGTTCTTCCTAAAACCTTTCAAATTAAGTTTCATC
Organism: Bolitophila cinerea; assembly: GCA_010015015.2. NCBI lineage: Eukaryota > Metazoa > Arthropoda > Insecta > Diptera > Mycetophilidae > Bolitophila > Bolitophila cinerea. Next base: position 7,536 of record JAAAKO020032487.1, on the reverse strand, counting down.
CCAATCCCACAAGCCATATGCCAAAAGCCTCATAGAAATATTTAGGGAGGTATCCTATATTTTTTAAAAAAGGGTTTCTTCTCAAGGCCCCTAAAACGAAGTGTTATCCCAATCCCACAAGCCATATGCTAAAAGCCTCATAGAAATATATTTAGTTCAATATTTTTAGGGAGGGTTACTCCTCAGAACTCTTTAAACGAATTTTATTCCAAATGCCACCGAGTCCAAAACGGAGAACCGTATGGTTTTTTGTGATATTTATTGGTCAAAAAATGTAAAACAAAAAATATTTTGATAGTCATCTGAAGCCATATTGGTATAATTTTCGAACATATATGCCAAAAAAATAGCACTGAACTGCTTACTGTGACTTTAGTAATAACAGTTGCCAACTGTTAAAAATCAACAATAATTACAGTTGCAAATGTGCAATGCGATTAAACAATCTGCATAAAAAAAAATTATGATGCCCAATGAAAGGTAAATTTTGATTATTTTCAATTTGAAATATATTCGTTACGTATAATATTTTTTATATACTTAGAGATTTATATTTTTATATAATAATAAACCATATCATATTACTTCTACCTTCTACGTCCTGATGGTAGGTTGCTTGAAAGTATAAATAAAACCTATTTCGCATCCAGACAAATTATTAATTCAAACAACAGGGACATTGGTTAAGACGTTTTACAGCATACTCTAGACATCCGATGTCATCCGTTTTTAATTCCACTCTACTGCCCTTTCTATGAGCTCATAAAACTTGACCATATTCGTTGTTATTCGATTCCGAATTTTAAACGGAAGATTCTGGCAGTGTAGAGCTCAAAATGCTTTTGTGATCGGTGGAAGTAATATCGATGGAAACCTTCCAGATTTTTATCAGATCCATATACTCCATTGAGCACTTCTTGTCTTGTAGCCATCAGAAAAGTGGGCTTTCGCCATTGTTGAAGAAGCCAAGTAGTGCTCATAAGTTTTTTTTTATGAATTCCAAGCCACTGGTTGTTCTACTGATTGTATTTTAATATAGTTGTACTCATTTATTAGCTGAACGCATTATATTTATCAATCCTTTTAGAATCCACTTAGACTGCTGATCTAATAGACCGCTCAGAATTAATTAATCTTTTAACTAAAAGTTATTTCATTTAAACTCAAAGTTTTTAAATAGTTTTTTTCAGTTACTAAATAGTTTTTTAACCATGAAGTAATTGAAAATCAATATATTGAATGTCAACTCGGAAAATAATTGATTAAATTATAAGGTTTTAGTTGTTTTTACTCAGGAATACGTTCATGAATTCCTTATCTGCTAAAATGTTATATTAAATCATGTCGCTTTCCTAAGGGGTTTAAATTGGTGTTTTTCGTTTGGCCAGATTACGATTGGCCTAATAACAATTGGACGATTGGACAAATTACGCGATTGGAGGAATCACGGAAAATGTTAAAATAAACCTTTATAGTATGATTCAACAGATTTGATAAAGTGATATTTAAACGAATGTACGATTGGCCGAATTTCAAATGGTCACATGATAAGGATGGCCAACTATCAATTAGCAAAGTAATTCGATATGCTGTTTAAATTTCAACCAATTAGATTCATCCACTGGCGAATCCAGGTGGGGGACATGGGGATATGTACCACCCTGGGAACATTTTACCAATTAGAAATATTATACATAAACCATATATGGTTCTGGCTTGTGGGTATATCAATATCTTCAAGTGCCAACGGTACCCTGTTCGAATTCTGGCTATGACCCTAACAAAATTTATATTTTGTCTCTATAGAAATTTAATTAAAAAAAATGTTTGCTCTCAAAAGAAAGGAAGTTCCAGTAAACATTCAAGCTGTATCAGACCATGGGAAATAAGAATTATTCAGCCAGAAGTGGAATGAAGCTGAAGAATGCCCTACTTGGCATATTATTTAGGCCTTGCTGTTGTTCAGGTTGGTTGCTTAATACGGAAGTTGAGCTTTTTTAGGTTTTTCGGATAAGGGACTTTAAAAACCTGAATAAAAAATTACAATGGGTAGTTTTTTTAGATTCTTTGGTAAAATACACGCAAACGAGCGCATATGTTTACAGAAACTTTTATAATTTCCGAATTATCCGAATTGAAAAACAAAATTTTAAAACCGGAATTTTAAAACAGAATTTTGTAAAACAGAATTTCGTTAGAACAGAATTAAAAATCCCTAAAAAATGAAATCAAACACTATCATGACAAATTGTTACCCTCAGATTTATCTATTATAGACAATCAATTAGATAATCTTTTTGATTTGGAATGAACTTTTATAATGATCATTAAAAAAATATAAAGCCACCAATAAAATAATTTTAAATATTTGTTTTTTTTTTTAAATATTTTTAAATAGGTTGGCCGTTTTTATTTGAATTGTTAATATGTAGTTTGGAAAGATTTTTAAATATAATCAAGTTTATATTTTAAAAGACATACGTCTGCACTTAAAAACGTTTTAAATTCTAATTAAATAAAATGTTTTTGCACAGAGACGGTATTAATCAGGGCTTGCTCAGCTTTAAATGAAGAACAGAGTATATATCTGTCTTCTTACTCAATGTCCATTATATTTTTAGTGGTAATGTGCACAACTAAAATTTCTCCTTTTCTCTCAATTCGTTTGTAAGGTAAGAGAAAAAAACAATAAATGGAAAAACCATAAAATAATTTTTGATGCATTAGAACTAAGAAAAATATAATTCTGATGAAATAACCTAAAACTGGACAGAATTACCTTTTTTAAATATTATAAAAACGACGAATTGTCGTTTAAGCCTGTATTTAAAATTGTGTTTCTCGTATATATCATTTGTTTTCAAACAAATGTTACTAAGTGATAATGCGCTTAATTTTTATCTATACATTTTAATTGGTTTTTGGTGTTTTCGTCCAAAACCTAAAAAACTTAAAGCCGTAGGGCGATAGTCCGAAAAATATAACATTTAAATAAATTATTATTTTTCTTATTAATAATTTTGCCTAAAAATTTAGGATTTTATATTTTTTAAAGTGTTGAGAGCTAGTAAATCTAATTCATTGAAAAAAATTAGTATTAAATTAAGAAAATATTTTGTCTAACCAGATTTACTTTTTAAAGAGTTTTTATAATCAATTTGGCGATATATTTAAAATTAATGCAAAAATAAATAAATAATTTATAACAAAAAATAAAATAAAAATTAACATTGTGTTCCTTCCTTCTGAAAATAGATATAAACAGCAAAAAAAGCACCATAAAAACAACTAAAACGACAATTTTGACGTTTTTGTTGGTTTTTGGAGTTTTTAACTTCTTCCTTCGCCAAAAATCTTCTGAATTTTCTTTATTATTATAATGTTTGGTCACTTTAGTCATTAACATATCCTGGAATTTCGGTGTCTAAAAAATGCATAAATATGCACCATTAAATGCGAAAAATATAACTAAAAATATAAAATTAAGGCATAAAAAAACTTAAAATATGAACACAATAATTTTGTATAGAAAAATAGTATAAATTATTTTCTTATAGATTTATATGATTAAAAAAGTCCTTTTAAATAATAAAAATATGTGTGCAATGTTTTTTACGTTAAATAAATTTAAAAAATTCCAAGAAAAACTTATTTTTACTATGATTACAACAAACATTTCCACCAAAAAATGCTTGTTACCGTAAATGAATTATTGTATAAAAAATAATGTCACAAAAAAAATGTAAATGATTTTGTTTAGGTTTATGTTTTTATTGTCGGCACATCTATTATTTATTTAGTTTAATTTTAGTATTTATTTGGGTACACTTCTTTGGGACCAAAAGTGTTTTTAATAATTTTTGATTGGACAATATATATATATATGTATATATTTTTGTACAATTTTGTTTTTATTTGAACAAATTAAATTGTTTGCCATTTTAAATTATTAAATGTTAGCGAATTTTGAATATAATAAATTTATTGTCCAGTATTTTTCAAATAAAAGATATTATAATTACTTCAAACATTTAATATATTTATATAATTATTAAAAAAATAGGAATTAATTAAATTAAAAATTAATTAAATAAAAAAAAATACACAAAAATATGCAAAAAGCTCTAACCTAAATATATGCATTTAAAATCTTATAATATGCAAAATAGGCAAAAACAAGTTGGTCTCATGTGATTGGAAACACGATCAGCTATATTTTAGTACCATTAAAGGCATGTTTTAAATGTTACCAGACAAATATGTATTTACATTTTATCGTGGCTGTGGTCATAAGTCATAATGGTTTTTTTACCCAGAGAGTACAAGATACATTGATGTAAGAAAACCCTAAAAATAATTCTAAATTTTATGATGGCGTTTTATTAAATCATATTTTAACATTAATATCCTATTATTTATTGCTCCATAAAACTACATTATCAGATTTTGCTATATGTTTAAATTATGTTTTTTAATTTCAATATAAATTCTCTATAAAAATTCTCTTTGGGTGAATGAACCTGTCAGATTTAGGAGAGTAAATAAATAATTTTCAATAGACTTAAAAATATGAAATTAAACTGTTTCTCTTCAATTCAATTTTAGAACATCTTTACGAGAAAAATAGCGAGAAATCGAAAAAAAGCTTTTGGACGAATTGAAATTTAAAATTCTGATAAATTTTGGAACCATAATTCGCAAAACTTGTTTTTAAGCTCTTCTACGACCTAATATTCTATAAAATACTAAATTATCGATAAACAATAAACATCATACTATAAATTACGTCTCTAAGTCATATTTATTGTATGTTTTTAAAGAAAACGCATAATCCTCTATTCAATCGCTAAATGAAATGGCCGAGATTCATCTTTGCGTTTGTTTCACGGAATCCTATGCGATACCAGAAAGATAATTATACATTAAACACATGGCTACAAAGCTTTTTGCTAGACTGTGTCGACGATACTTTGTATTATTATTATTATATCGTGCATACGAGTGTATAATGAATGTATATATATATATCTATAATATACTGTATATATGCGTGTGTGCGTTTACTATACACTCTCGTTTTATATATACACTTGCCGTTTTTTCTCTTCCTCGTATTTTCATTATTTAAACAACATTTTAATATATACGAGTAAGAGAAGAGAGATCTTGTAATCGTATGCACGTGTATGTGTGTATATATATGTGTGTGTGTGTGTGTGTGTGTGTAGTGTATATGTCCGTTGAGATAAATATTGCTTTTACCTCCTGGTAGGCTGGGTACTTTATTGGTTTTTCTTTTCTTATTTCTTGAAGAAACCCTGGCTAAAGTGTGCAGTAGCCAGATGAAGAAGCTCCGCGTCGCGTGCGTCGGCAGTCGCCACGTCGAAGAACATGTGTTGCATGCGCACAGAGAAATTTTGCATATGAGCCCGAGTAAAAGGTAAACAAAAATCGTGAAACACTCATTTTCATACATATGTATATACATTTACAGCAAATTTGTAGAAAATTCAACTTGATTTAAACAAATACAATCATCACACATATTTTAAATATACATAACACAACTCTGAAGCACACGCGAGTACATTCACTTCACTAAACCAATATTTTGAATGCCATCTAAAAAAAAAAGAGTGTCCACAATTACACCGACACCGATTAATACGTAATGATATGCGTAATGCGTATATTATACAAGTATAAATAGGTAAATAATAATAAAGACACGTTTAAATCTATTTAATCGTTTGTTGGGCCGAAATTCGTGTTTGTTTTAAAATTCAAACAGAAGTCAAACACGAAATGTTATGGGAATCCGCATGTAAACACGCGCATAACTTATAGTGTTTCATATAGTGTTAGTATGTGTGTGTGTGTGTGTGTATGTGTATGTACTTACGATCACCGCTTTATTGAATTAGAATTTAAAGATTCTAGCACGCCTTACGTGCGCACCACACCGTGAAAATGCAAAGAAATCGGTTTAAACTTTAAACGAGTCTTGAAGTGAGTTAAGACGCGCTTTGAGCACCCGGTTAACCGCCACACAAACATAGTTGAAACGAGGCCCGACCGACGACGTGCGCTCGCGTATTTCCATTCACTAAGTACACAAGTACACAGAATTTATCTCGTATACAAAAACGTACCGCAATCGTGTAATTGCACTGTATTTCTACTAACTATTTTTAAATATTTTAAATATACATAATTTAAGTTTTCGACGTGAAACGATTTACAATATAAAACACAAAACTTCTATGATACTTTCGATCGGAATTGGGAAGCAGATTATTACCCTTTTACATCCTTATATTATATGAATCCATAAAAATCTATAATCTTCGGAAACAATACACTATAGTTTTACTGCCTAAACGGATCTACGAGTATAATTCCACAGAAAGTGCGTGCTCTTCCTGTCTCCCAACAAAGTGATTACACCGCATAAACCTAAAAGTATGCCAATTATGTAGTAAAGTACGTAAACACAGTAAACACAGTATTTAAGCTAAACACCTACTATCCTACATATCTATAGGGAAATTCCCAGGCGCACGTACATCTTAAGAATGAGTTATGCGTGCGGTGAGCATAAACATAAGATCTAAGAGCTCACCTGCTAAAAGGCGGTGTGCGATGGTCTGTTTGTGTGTGCCACACTTTCGGTGGAGGTTACTTATGCATAAATTATATACTCTAAAAGAGTGTGTTTATGAATGGAAGAACACTGTTAAAGGTTTAGCGGAATTTCCCGGATTCAGATTCGGATCAGATTTTATTTAGGATGTAGTGTATTATATTGTAAAACATGGTTTTATTATATTTTTATACTTTTTGTAGTTTTGAAATTTGAAAGTGTTTGTTGAACATTTTATTTTATTTGAAAATCGAATATAGTAATTTCCAGTTTGCAGTCATTAAATACAATATTGACGTGGCATAATTTCATTAAGTCTAATTCAACCACACTCATCTCTATATATATTTTTTAAATTTCTTGCTAAAATTGATAAGCGACATTAGCCATACAAAGTCCATAAAAAAGTTCAAAATCTTTAGCACTTTATTCCTCTTATTTATAATAAAAAATGTCTTTCCTTTCTCGTTTTCCAATCCAGGGAGCATTTAAAAAGTACAAATATTTAAATATATACATAATATATTTTTAAATAGCCTCAAATACGACTTTCTACTTTTTTTGTTCATGCATATCGGAAATTGTTTTTCTAGAACGATGAAAATCATTTTCGGCTGAAATTATGAACAAATTTTTCTGTGTATATTGGGGTTTTTTAGATGGAGTTTTGAAACTCATTTTGTTTTATCAAGATTGCAGGCAAAACCATTATGATTTATTGTCATTCGTATTTATTTGGCTTGAATAATAGAAATTGGTCAATGTCAAAGCAGCTGCGTCTCATCCTGCATGAAGTGTGAGAGACGGAGACCATTTCCTCCGAATGGAAAGATGGGAGGATCGTCAAGCTGCCAAAAAAGGGAACCTTACGCAGTGTACCAACTGGCGCGGCA
>JAAAKO020032476.1:0-13145 GCA_010015015.2 Bolitophila cinerea | reverse complement strand
AAACCGAATCCGAAACAGTCACTCAGCTAAAGGAACTCATGAACAAGTTAAAACCTACAAGTACAGCATGGCACTCGTCATCCATTCCGGGGGTGGTTTGGGAGTACCTCCCCATCCAAGCACGCCTCTCTAGCTAGCTCGTCTGCTTGTTCATTACATACAATTCCACAGTGTGCAGGAACCCAAAGCAAGTTTACAGCTATTGCGGTTTTCATATAGAGATTTTAGTTGAGCACGGCATTTAGTTAGCAGCCGTGATGATTTGGCTTCAGTCTTAGGGGTATCAAGGGCTAATATCGAGGCCATACTGTCTGAAGCGATTACAACCCTACCGGCTGATAGATAATTTGTATAAATTTGCTTGCCTGAAGTATTGCTGTCAATTCTTCCTCAAATACTGCGATGCCAGATTGAGCAACCGAAATTTATCGGTCCAAATTTGGTTTGCAAACACCGAGCCACTGCAACAGTTTTCGATCTTTGACCCGTCCGTATAAACTATGATTTGGTCGCTAGGTATAGTGTTTATCCATTCTTGGAAGTATCCTTTAGAAAATATTGCGTGTTGATCTTTTGAGACGTCTCTTAGTTTCGATTTCATTGTCCATAAAACGTTGGGAAAAAATACGGCGGTTGAGTACCCCGTTTGATAGCAAGGCCAGTTTTCGTTTACTGAGATTTTCAAAGAAATTATGGGGGCTGCATTCGGATTATAGTAACTGAGCTGGGCTTTGATGGAGGATGTTACTAGGTCCTGATATAGCTTTGGTGAAGAATGTCTGAGAGACCTGTTTCATACGAATGTCAAGAGGAATAATTCCGCTGAGTGCCTCAATAGTCGATGTATGTGTTGTCCTTGATAATCCGAGGAATATTAGTAGTGCGCGCCATTGTATCCTTTGGAGTTTTACAAAACAAGATTTTGACAAACATGTCAGAGCTAAAGCACCATATTCTATCAGGGACCGGATTGTTGCTGTGTAGATCAGTAGAAGGCGCCCCACCACGAACTGCTAATCGATCTCATACAGTTGATCCTCGTGATGCATTTTTTGCTCACGGCTTCGGTGTGGCTTTTAAATAGGCATTTGGAGTCGAACGTTATTCCCAGGTAATACAAATGTGTAGATTTGGTGATTGGTGTAGAACCGACACGAAGGAAGAATGTATTTGTACTTTTTGGTAAAGACGACAAACACAGTCTTTGAAACGGATAGTTTAAGACCTATGTCTTTGTACCAGTTACCCTTTTTGTCCATTGTATTGAATCCTTGAATTCTATTCTGCAGTAATGTCGGATTATCGACAAGGATAGATTATGGATAGATTATGTGTTGACTATCGACCATTAAATGCGGTAACAATTAAATATGCGCTTCCAATGCCAGTTATAGAGGAGTTGATTGCTAAATTAGCTGGGAATCGATATTTTACTGCACTCGACCTGATGTCTGGATACTATCAGATCCCAGTGCATCTTGATTCAAGAAAATTCACAGCATTTGACACACACGAGGGGCATTTTGAATTCACACGAATGCCGTTTGGACTAGTCAACGCACCCAGTGTATTTCAAGCGTGCATGAATGAACTACAGAAGAAGATGCTGCCTGGTGAGCTTGTGATTTATCTTGACGATATTGTTATTCCAAGCATTAGCATCGAGCAAGGCGTTGAACGTTTGAGAAGATTCCTGGGGCTACTTACAGAGTTTGGACTCACAATTCGAATGAGCAAATGTGTGTTCTTGGCCGAACGTATCAAATTTTTGGGACACAACGTAAGTAGAGATGGTATTGAGCCAAGCGATAACAAAGTGGCTGCTGTTCGGGATTTTCCGAAACTAACCAACATTCATAAAGTTCGACGTTTTTTGGGCCTTACTGGATTTTTCCGAAAATTTGTACAAGACTATGCTCGGATTGCAAAAGCTTTAGCTGAACTTCTAAAAACGATAGGTAATCCGTTTGTCTGGGCTGAACCTGTGTTATGTCTGTACGATGCATCTTTTCTGCACGAACTACACACAGACGCAAGTGGCACTGGACTGGCGGGTGTATTATTGCAGCAAACGGACGATGGTAAATTGCATCCTGTATCATATTACAGTCGCCATTGTACGGCCGCAGAAAGTTTGTATGCATCGTATGAGTTAGACGTACTTGCAATAGTGGAGTCTTTAGAGCGTTTTCGAGTGTATTTGTTAGGAAAAGCCTTTCGTGTTGTTACTGAATGTGCAGCAGTTTCCACGTCGAAATCAAAAAAATCACTGGTTCCACGCATTGCACGTTGGTGGCTCAAGCTGCAGGATAATTGAGTTAATACATCGTCCGGGTGCTCAGTTGGCATATGTGTCGTGCTCCAGTTGAACCGGGCCGTGCAGTACCAGTTGTAACGGAACAGCTAATGCGAATCGACATAACACTAGCAGATTGGGTTGTAACAATGCAGCTACAAGATGCAAAGTTGTTTCGCATTATGGAAGTATTGAGTGGAACGAAAAAGGCAGAGGATGAAAAACAACTGTTCATGGACTACAAATTGAAGAATTGTCGACTGTATAGCAAAGTAAAGGAGAATTTACGATGGGTCGTTCCAGCAGCAGTACGCTGGCGTCTTGTGAAAAGTGCACATGATGATCGTGGTCATTTTGGGCTGCAGAAAACGCTCGATCACCTACAAGCTGATTTCTGGTTTTCACGTATGAAAAACTATACTAAGAGTTATTTAGAAGCGTGTTTCGAATGTGCATATAACAAACAGCGAAGTGTTGCTGCCGAGGGTCAAATGCACATCACAAAGACAATTCCCGTACCGTTCCGCACAATACATATCGATCACCGAAAAGTTCTAAAAATAACGCATATGTAATTACATTTGTGGATGCTTTCTCTAAGTATGTCGTTGTAAAAGCAGATTTTAAATATATAAAATCAATTATACTATTCAATGCAATGCCTTTGTTATTATTACAGTATACAAAAACAGTGCAATTCCTCCTATACTATCTACCTACACCAACGTAATAATACTTATTATGACTGCATTACATTCAGATCATTAAACAACCATTAAACCCGTCAATTTTTAATTAAATTCAACTTCTCTTGAAAGCCTAAAAACACTTAAAGCAATGCGATAAAACCAAGATAACCCCGAATGAGCCGTGCAATTAATCGGTCTCTGCTAACACCTACAACTTGTCAGCGCAGCCTGAAAGTGTACTTCAAAAATAAACCCGCTTTCATGTCGCTCAATTTTTAGTTAGTTACTATTATACAGTTTATATAAAGTATAATATAAACGCATTTAAACTTCTACAAATTCATATGCGCAGCGATCTACTAAATGCAGCATTTAAATCCGCATGTGCATGACGCACCGCGCTGAATCAAAGTTAGTGCATATATATGTATAAATATTATATATAATATTATTATTAAACTATATTACTGCCACACTCGTAGTTATAGTATATGAATACAATAACCATACGCTCGCAGAACGCAGAGTACCAATATTTTGCCATGTGATACATTTTCAATGTGTATAATTGGTCGGTATGTTGATTAATAACAATTAAATTGTCACGGTAACCGCGCTGCGTACATGCGTACATACGTTAAGTAATCTCTGTAAGTATATATTTGTTGCAAACCGCTCTATATTCTCTCATACTAAAATAATATCTATATATATATATTATAGTATATTAGTCACTTGCAATATAAATATATATTATATAGTAGTGTAATTATCGCTTCGCTTCGCGTATATAACTGTATAATGCGTTGACCGCATATCTGTTCTGAATGAAACAACTTTCGGTTGAATGCAATGTGCGTATTTTCATATGATATCATGTTCGAGAATTTCGATCGAGTCTGCGCGCAAAAGCTTCTATGCGCTTTATATATATATATATATATATATAAAAAAATGTATAAATGAATAATTTATATGTCTTTCAATATTTATGAGACGAGCAGATCGTCCGTCGCCGAAATTGTTTTTTCGTTTCTGTGTGTATCGCCAATTATTCACATAATAATATTTATCTAAAGCTAGAAATGCACCGGTGCACTTTAAGAGCGGCGCAGCGCTGACTTCAAAGCAAATTTCGAATCACCAATATTTTAGAAAATACTACCGTGTTACAAATCAAAATAATTGATTGAATTTACGACAACAGCCTGTGAATAAACATCATAGTCCGGCGACACCGGCGCTGCACTGCAATACGTATGCATTTGTATAGGTACGGACGCAACGCGCGCGCCTTGTACTCGTTACGCAATCGAAAGACATCATAAGCGACGAACCTAATTCGGTAGCGCAAATCGCGGAGGTGCACTACATATAGACTAGCCGCTGATCGAGATCGTGCGTGTGTGTTTGTGTGTGTGTGTGTGTGTGTTCCGTGTGCGAGCAGGCATTTTAGCACCCGCATTTAATTGCATAAATCATATAAACTGTTATAATAACATTACATAGAAATAAATTTGATTCAATGTTTAGAGCACATTTCAAAATGAATTCGAATGTAATATTTATTGTATGTTTTTCATTTCTAGCGTGTGTATGCCATATTTTACAGAAACATATGTATATATTTTATTGCCGTAGGTGGCTGTTGTAACTATTAACAAATACATTGACAAAAAAACCGTTAAACATATATTGTCTTTTCTTTTTTCTTCAGAATCATCCAGCGTACGCATTCAGCTATGGTGTCAAGGACCTGCACACGGGTGATGTCAAATCTCAGTGGGAGTCTCGGGACGATGGCGTGGTCAAGGGTCACTATAGTATACTAGAACCAGATGGCTCCATTCGTACCGTAGACTATACGGCTGATGCCAAGAATGGTTTCCAGGCAGTAGTCAAGACGCACGGTCCAAATGTGCATCCCATCAAAGAGGACAGCCACAAATCCGCTGCCGTAACTCATTTTGATGATCATTCGTCACAGTCGAAGATAAATCACTACAGCAAAGACCAGGAACACATCGTGCTGAGTCATGATCTGTACGGTGAGAAAAAGTCCGTTACCGATCTGAACGATGCGTACATTGCAACTCCGACGTTAGTCGAGATTAAGCCACACGTCAGTCATAAGCCGTACAACAGTGACTATCATTCGTCGTCGTCGTCCGCATCCTCGCACGGCGGTGGAGGCGGTGGCGGCAGTGGCCACAGTAAAAAACACCATCACTATCAAACGTCCGAGCACGACGCCGAGAAATACAGCTACGAAGACGGTGGCTTTCAGCCAATGCATGATAGCAAGCCGGTGATTAAGAGCGTCGCCGCACCGGATCTGAGTAAACATAAACCCATTGCGTCCGTGAAGCCCATTTCAGTGTCCGTCCAGCCCGAGTACTCATACTCTGATGGTGAACTCTCGCAATACGGAGCGGTTCAAGCAGAAGCTGAATACGAACTATTCCCGGACAACTACAATCAAATTCCAGCGCATTACAAGAAAAAACCATCTAGTCATCGTCAGACAGACATTATCGGCTCGAAGCCAGCTGCTCATGGCTCACCCAAGAAACCACACAATAAGCCATTCTCATCACCGGGTCATAAGCATTTTGGTGGCTCGAACAACAACAACAAAGGACTGCCCAATAAATTCTTCTCGCGCAGTCTGCCCACTCGCGGGGACTACGCCAGCTACTTTAATCGGGCTCAGAAACATCGTGGCTTGCACTTTGGTGGCGGTGGCATTGGCGGAGGCATTGGCGGAGGCATTGGTGGAGGCATTGGTGGTATCATTGGTGGTACTGGTGGTGCTATTATTGGCGGCGGCGAAGGCCCTGTGTTGTTTCCAGAGGACTCGTTCGAGCAGCGTGCTGCATCGTCACGCCTGATCCAGGCAATGTTGTCGCGCAGCAAATTCTCGTCGATTCCTACGTATGCAAACAACAATCGCAACTATTACTATTAAAATGCGACGTTTTTTGTTAATTAGTTTTAATCTGTGCTGTACCTAATAATTGTTATGTTTTCGAATATTTATTTGCTTATAAAAAGGAATTCTGAAATACACTTAAATGTATATTATACATCTTTGTTATTTGTCTTGATTATTGAGTTACTCCGGCGACCTTTGTACAATGTATCGGTATGTATTGTGGTGTGTTTACTAGAGCAGAACGCTAATTTATATATACAGGGTGGCCATTTTAACTTGAGATACATGTTTCGTACGATACATAACCATGTGCAATTAATCGATTATTTATCATAATCAAACAATCGATTTTTTTGTCTAATCGATTATTTTGAATTGTTTTTTTACTGAAAAGCTGAAAGTTAATAAAAATTAAACGATTATTTAAATAATCGTAAAAATTAAAACTGAAAATCTGAATGTTAATTTTATATTAACATTCAGATAATCGAAAAATTTAATATAATATGTAAAAATTATTATAAATCAAATTTTAACTGACGAACAATATTCTATAAAAAATACTTTCTCATATTTTACCGTAAAATCTGAATATGCAAAAAATGGAAATTTGCAAAATATAGAATTCATATTTAAAAAAACTAAAGGTACACTTTCAGCGATTGCAGCGCCACCTGCGGTGAAAATAATGTCGTCGCATCTTATGTGCACCAGATATTTCTCTAGATATCTCAATAAATCTCCAATTAAAACGATCACCCTGTATAAATACAATTAATTATAAGACCAATTTAAATGTCTGCAAGCGGATACGGTCTGGTGGACCGTGCAGTCCTTATCGTCTGGGCAATTGTAAACAGGTGTTTTGGTGTTAGTTATTTGTGAGAACTGGAGCATAAGCTGGTGTGTATCGTTTGGAGGTATGAGTTGAGATTGAGCTTGAACTATATATTCGGTCAAGTTTGAGTGTTCTGTTCAATAGTTCTTAGTATGTCTGACAATATATAGTATATATTGTAAGTGTAATTGGTAGCGGTGCGGCCAGAGGCCCGGATCCTAATTCTTACATAATATTTTATCAATAAAAACCAAAGAGGTCATGAAAGTTAACAGAGCTTTTGCGAGTAGTCCAGTGAAATCCCAAGACCCGTGTTTTTGATGAGGCTCGGGATTTTTTCGTTAAATTATAGAAAAAGGTTTTGTGTAAGAAATCTTGCTGTTACTTCTATTTTAGAAAATGTATGCCACTGAATGCAAAAATCCGTTTGGCCACTTGATATGGCGATATGCACTGCAAAAATTCAATAATGAATATTTTTAATTGTCGGCGGTATGCCTTCTCCAGTGCATTCTTCTCAAAAAAAAAATCACTCTGGGGTGTGCATTCTTCTCAACTGCCTTCTTGTCAAAAAAATCTTGAGATGATGGCACCCACTTGTAAATTCTTCTCAATAATTTTTTTGACAAGAATTCACTTGAGAAGAATGCACACCACAAAGTGAATTATTCTCATTTTTTGAGTCAGTAACTCAGTATAAATTCTTCTCAACAAATATTATAATGAAAATAAGCATTTGTGCATTCTTCTCAATATATTGAATTTACAAATTTGTGCGTTTATTTTTTGTAATATAAGCAAATAATAATTAATATAATGAAATTTTATTATATTTTTTAAAGGGTAAAAAATTTAACTTATTTTTTGCTTTGCAAAACAAGCAAAAGACAAACAATCCATTCTCTGGTAAATTAAAATATTTTAGCGCGCTACTGCACAATCTTCTTTTGGCGCATCGTTTTTACTAAAAAAACAAAAATTAATCAATTTAATAATATGGATAGGAATAAACGCTTTTCTAGAAATCAATATCCTATCATGCATTTTTTGAGAAGAATGCACAAGGGCGGTGTGCATTCTTCTCAATTGCATTATTTTCTTAAAAAAATATTTGATTAAAAGAATTCACACTGAGATGTGCATTTTTCGCAAATTCATTCTTCTCAAAAAAAGTTTACTTTGGGGTGTGCATTCTTCTTAAGTGAATTTTTGTCAAAAAATATTGAGAAGAATGCACACCGAAGTGTGAATTTCTCTCCAAAATGTATTTATTGAGAATAATGCACTATTTTACTGACAAGATGTCTCAATTCTGACCTTGAAATATTTCCTATACAAATCGGAATTGAGAAGAATGCACAACGAAAATTGAGAATAATTCACTCCATGCCTTTTTAATTGTAAGAAAAATGTTTTCATTGTAATAGAAAAGTCATATTAAATGAAAAAAATCAATATCAATTAAATTGCAAGAAGTTCTACATACTCGTATATCGACACTATTACATTTATTGGACAAATGGGATTATATATCAAAAAGAAGGCAATAATTCGGAAGAAGAAGATAATGGAATTCGAACAATAAACTTATTTCGCAAATAGACGTTTACTAACGTCCGCTGACGCACATGTATTTATGCAAAAGACAAAAAAAAAGAAATGAAACCTGCAGCGAATATTTCATTTAAATGCGTGAATGACCCACAAAACTTACGACGTTTCAGATTTTTCTACCTTGATCAACATAATAATAGCTCCAAAGGTAATCTTTGCCGTATGTACAATTGGTGATAGATCCCATATTTTGATTAAAAAGCTCTTTTCCTAAGTGCCAAAAAATCTTAATTTTCATTAAAGATGCATCCGCAATTTCTTTATGAATTTTAATTAAATGTTTTTTGTTAACAGAAAATTAATAATAATTTAAATAAAAGCTTTCAGTGCTTTTGTAATTAAACTCTATTTTAAAATGATTTTTTGTTTTTTATTGGAATATGATTTTAAAAATAGCGATATTAATAGAAACCGCAATAATGTTATTACTTAAAATTCAATACTTTTAATAATAATGCACTTCGTATTTTTGTCTGTAGTTTTTAATAATTAAAAAATATTTATTTATAAAAATAAAATACACTTATTACAAAAAATATACACTTTAGGTGTCTTATAAATTATTGGTTTTAGTATTATCTTAATCATATTATATTAAATATTACCTCAAATTAAATATTATAAAATATAAAAATATATTTGTTATGTGACCTATACTTTTTTTATTACTTTTATTTTTTTCATGCAGAATTTCAAAACTTGATTTTTTTAGAAACAATGCAACATAAAAAACTTGGGAACATAAAAAACGGTAAATAAATACACAAATATTTTATTTTTTAAATAAATAATAAAATACCAGATAGCTGATCATCGCAAAACGAGCTTCTTCTTTTTGATCTGTGTATCAATTACATTGCCTAATAAAACTATTAGAATCTAAAATAAAAAAAACATATTTGCCGACCGAAAAAAATAACATTATATTTAACGATCATTTAACGCACCTGTTCATAAGTACTATAACGTCTACCGATTTATATATTAAATTATTCATTCATTACATCGAAGCCGTGCGCGTGCGACAGGTGACAATCTTAATATTTATTATGTGATGGGTGTGTTTGCGCGAAGTGCTCTGTAATCAGTTTTACTTTTCATGAGTCATTTATCAAGATGATATTTATGCATAGCCTTAATCATTTTAATATGTAATTTAATATATATACTAAAAATCAAAAGTGATAAAATATAATTATCGCTTAGAAATGGCTGTGTGTGTTTGTGTGTGTGTGTCTCTTTCCAATGTTGGTGCACCTGGAATCGGTTTAAACGTTTTTAAAACTAGATAAACGCATATAATTATCGGCGCACGCGGACTTCAATAAAGATTTGCGCAAATTGAATTCGAAAATTGTGTGAATTATATTGTTTATGCGGTGATATAAAATTGTTTATCAAGAGATTTTAAATGAAATGTGGGCTGTTTTGCGCACAAAGTATAGAACGCGGTCATTATTATGTATAAATATTGTATAATCAGGCTCATAAATTGACAGGCGCACATTTTAAACTATATATACAGTATACACACATGTTTTATATGTTGTATATTTATGTGATGTATTTTATGTTGATACGAAAGCGAATCTGGTCCACAACATCGATAAATTATTTTAAGCCAAAACAACAGACAACCGGCTGCCATGCTTCAATAATGACACAGGTCCAGTTCGAGCGAATTCTGTAAGTATATGCATACAATAATATACTTGTATATTATATATATATATATATACTCGTATAAATAAGCCGGTCATTTAAAGTAGTCCAAACGCCCATATATATATTGTGCGGTTAAAATTTGTTATTTACGTTTTTTTCTCCTTGCAGCATATTTTTTGGTATAAGCAACGTATTATATGTATCACACGTTGTTGTCTCATGGCAATGCCCTTTCACATAACTCTGCAGTGTGACTCGATCTTGTTTTTTTAAGATGCAGGACTTTTACTTAATAGTGTGCACTGCGCGCAGTTAAGTGTAACACTATTGTGCCTGTGCGAATATACGTCATTTGCGCACACCCGGTCGCGCAGGTCAGGTCCATAATTCGATAAAAGCGAAAGCACATTTTTATACGCACATATGTTTTTTTGCTGTATTGTTCAGATGATTTGAACTGGATAAAAGCATGCAAAATATTGTCATAAAATATTGAATAAAATGATTAAACAGTTAATTATATACTAAAGTTAGAATAATATTTTTATGGCAATTTCGGTTGAGCACAAATTACCAAAAATAATCAAATTTCATAAGATTCGCTAGAAATTTTCACAACAAGGTTTTTGTGATTTTGTGAAATATTTTGTTAAAAGCTAAAATCGTTGTCAAAATTATATTTTTTTTCTTTTACTTTTTTCATACAAAAAATGAAATGTCAAAAATTATTCAGAAATTTTCATGCGACAGAATTTCTATTTGTTTTCGTTCGATTTAATTTCAGGAATTTTGTCACAACATATTTTCTGAATTTAAATTTAAATGGGAACAAATTGAAATTGTGTCGCGTCACAATTTCTCAACAAAATATTTTTTAAACCTTATATTTTGATTATATTTTTTTTAATAAAATTAAAGCAACAAAAAAGGCACAACACTATAAGGGAGGAAAGGCTTTTACAAAACACATATTAATATACATAACACAAATAAATTGCTAAAATTAGTACAATACAAATCAACACTTAAAACAATCCCTATCCATCATCAAATTTCTCAAATTTTATAATTATAAGTTAAAATAACACCTCTGTATAATATTTATATTTTTGAGAAATGAATAAATTAATTGATTTGAAAGCAATTGCGCGCCGCAGCCCACTATTAGAAAACTCTTTTTAAATGAAGTATTTCATGTTTTTCCTTGTTTTTTGTTACTATTAGAAAAACAAATGATAGACTAGCAAAAACTATAATATCACTGACTAAAAAAATCTATTAGTTTTGTAAGATTTGCGTGTGTTTTGTATTTGTTTTTTGCTTTAAATAAATTTGTTGCTCTCCGTTTAGAACTCTAAAATGAACTAACTAGATTTAAAAAAAATGGGATATTTGCAAAGTGACAGAATAATTAACATGTACCAGTTACATACAACACTAACTATTATGTACAGTATACACTATACCGTATCACACTTCATACGTAAAAAAATAAAATTTCCCGTCACCCCCTAGTTTAAAAACTTAGCTTAAAATATTTTGGTCGCCATTTATTTTGTTGACTTTACGGTACTTACAAAAACCATTGCAATGGTTTGTATGCCTTTTTCCATTTTAACGAGTTACCGTTCAATGCGCTACTAAGAGCAATTGTTGGTAAACTAAAGGGGCCTGGAATCTGGCCAGGAGAATTTGGAGCAGGTATTCGGAATTGTACAAATTATACTGTAAGTATAAATTTCATATTAAAATAGTCAAAATGAAAATGAAAATTACATATTCATAGTGTTAATTCTATAAGTGCGAAAAATGTTTTTTTTGGATTAGTTTTAAGAATACTTTTTTTTGTTATGTTTTAGGTCGCACAAAATTTTGAACCAATTGCTATGCCAAATAATATTGATGATTGGAATATTCGAAGCAACCAGAGTTATTTATGCCGTATGGTTGTTGCAGTTAATAATGGGGAGTGCGATGAAAAATTAGCCAACGAGCAGCCCGGAATTGTAAGCAAATCACGCTGGTTAACAACCGCTTTAAGAATTCTGTATGTCTCAAAAATTTGTAAAAGTATATACGCCATTCTGGTTTCTCGTAAAAAGCCAACCACAGCCATCCATGGAAGTCGTAATGTTTTTAAGTATATTTGCTGGATCCGTGAGTTGCCGGAAGACGTTCAATTGATCATTCGTCCGTTTATTAGAAACAACGCATATTTTTTCATCCAGAGAATATTCTGTTGGAAATGATATCTGACCCGAATCCAATAATAAGAAATAATGCATACGATACAATTTTTGGAAGCACGTTTCAACTCACTAGAAATACAGTTTGAAAGTGACGCATACACTGCAATGATTGACTGGAATAAAGCACAAATCACTGAACCACCACTGAACAATAACCGGATTGTCGAAATTCAAACGAAATCATAGAAATACCAGGTAAATATTCCTTCATATATATCATATAACTTACTTACTGAATTTAATCACATTGATATTGATTTTTACATATTATTTATGTCACCCTCTACAAAAACGTCTGCAAAGTCAAAAAAAAAAATACATTTTCATTGTGACCATAAATAAATATTTTTTTAGGATATCGTATCCACATATTTCGTCAGTAAAAATACGTGATTTTTTTTGCTTACTATCTCGTTAAAACTTGGTAAAGATGTCTATTAAACCACTAAAAGCTCTTGTTATAAGCAAAAATATAGCGGTTGATTGGAAATCATGGATTCAACAATTTAATTGGTACGCCGCACAGTGTGGTGGGCATGGACAAAACGCATTTGGACTATTTTAGAAAAAAATCAAACTTTAAAATAAAATCAAAATATAGACATATTTTTATTATCCATATTTTTTTTGTTTTTCTTACCGGTATTCATTTTAAAAATCGGTAAACTCTTTAAAAACTCTTGGAATAAACTCGCTCGTGTTTCCTATGACCAGTTCAATAATCATTTAGTTACTTCCATTCCATTTCTCTCTAGAAATTTTAACATTTTACTTCTCAATAATACGTTGCCAAAATTTAGTTTTCATACTATAGACTACTCCGAATTAATGCTGGTTATTGCTTCAATTAAGTCAAAGT
>JAAAKO020032465.1:0-13148 GCA_010015015.2 Bolitophila cinerea | reverse complement strand
AAAATTCCTGATTAAGAAATGTGGAATAATTTTCTATGTATGAGTCATTTTAGCATTTCCATTAAATAAAACCATTGAAAATTTCGGATAGAGGAGAGAGGTACTCTATGACCGACATCTTTTTCAATTTATATCCAAAAATCTATAAAATCGACGAAGTAAGGGACGTGGAATAGTACATTAACACCAAATGTAAATACGGTACCTAAAGCTTTCTATCAAGAATGCCTTTTTTTGTATGAAAATATAATGTTATATATAATTTAATAATTATTATTTATAATTTATAATAATTTATAATTTAATGGCGAAAAATTATATGGAATCAATAATGTGGCATCAATTAAGCTGGATCAATCAGCCGGTCGTGACATCTCCCATACAAGTTACTAGAGTTTGTATTAATTATAGTAGCATTTGAATCGCAGTACGCTGATTTTTATTTTTAAGCATAATTTTCATTACTGTGTGTACAATCAAGTTTTTCCATTATTACATAAACACTCAATAAAACGGCCGCACAGTAGGGAATTTATATTGATAATTGCAGTGTAGAGTAGAATGGGGCGAAAGAGACACTTTTTCACATTTTAAGCTCTACTTCAGAATCTAGAAGAGATAGGAAGTTGCGTTCTTTAATAAAAATGTATCCTTATCTCCTAGCTAATCTTTATCGAAGAATTCAAATTATTTTCTCTTATAAATTCTAAGCTACAGCCATTCTTCTCGACCCTTTCAAGTGGCTCTTTCACCACACCAGGTGGGGCGAAAGAAACAATTTTTGGTTTGCTGAAAAGTCATAAAAAAAATAATAGTAAAGGCAAAATACATATTTTTTAGAAGAATGCAAACCTTTATAATTTTGAACGACCCATTTGCACAAAATTGATACTTTTCTGGTGGTTGATTTTACGGTAAATACGCAATGATTCAGATTGTGGTGGTAAAAAACTCCCATAATCTTCCATATACAATACAATTTGTTTTTAGTTACCATTTTATTAATTTGGAACTCATTTATTTTTATTGGAATACATTATTATTTTTTTCGAAAATAAAAGCCGGTCTATAAATAAGTTTGTTATGGTCTCTAAATTTGTATGTATAATAATGTCTCTAGGTCCCTGGAGATTTTTAAATTATTGCTATCATGCCTGTAATCTTTATTTTATTGTTTATGGGTTCAATATTTTGGAAATTGTTCAGTTTAGGGTCTGTGACTTAAAAAAAGTTATACCCCCTTTGAGGTGGGAGAAGTCAACGCTTGTATGAAACTTTTTTGTTTGATGGAAAAAAATATATACTTTCAGGACTTCTCGTTCGTAATAACCGCTTTGAGACTATATGGTTTAAATATAGTCTTCACACCGACCTGACACCAATTGTGCTGCTTGCACTAGCGGTGCCATTGACCCCGTAGTTGACTCAAACTAAATTTATCATAATTATTTAATGCAAAATATTTTATCTATACATTTTATTGAACGCAAATACAATCAAAACAATATTTATGTGAATTTTATGAATTAATATTTATTGCAGGATGTTATCGCGTCGCTCGGTGCGCATCAATTACACTCGCACAGTTATTATATCTATACAAAACTCACGTGCGGCTATCTAAAATCATTTTAAATTGCAATTGTAATAATAACATTTGACAAATTTAATTTAATTACGCAGATACGAGTGCAGAACACCCCCCAAACTGTGTGTTATCAGTTCACTGCCATTTGTGTATACATAAAGGGTTGTTTCGGGTGCCTGCGGCGTCTTCATGTTCTCTCTCTCATTGATAATAATTCATGTGTTATCGCTGCGTGTCTCTACGTATACGCTATATTATATGTGTGTATAATTGTAAACGGTGTACTATGTTTCTCACAATCTCGATGCAATTGCTATTTTATGATGTAATTTGTGTTGCGCAGAAGAAAGTGGCTCCCTCTGTAACACACACACACTGTGTGGCTCGGCTCTCTCCAGATTTCTTGTGCTCGGGGTAGAAGAAGCGAGCTTGTGTCGGGCGTAAGAATTATATGCATACACTCGTACATCTTCTAGTCTGTGGCATTTCAAATTGTGTAAGTTTAGTTGTAAATTTCAATTGTCAAAGTATATTTTAAACGTAGAATTAAATTATGTAATTGAAGATAAATGGTTTAAGTTTAGTCATTTAAACCGCAGCGTTGGCTTTTCATGGCGGGTAATATTGTGGTTTCATATAGAAGACATATTTATAGTTTTCACTCTGCTTGGAATAACAAACTAAAAAAAATACTCTCACTTTTACACAGAGCCCGACGGAGCCTGCATAAAGGTGGATGTCAATGACCGGGTCAAAACGTATTTATCTACCTGCGCCTTTACGATCTTCGTTTTTGGCGTGTGGCAGAGACGACCACTCAAACAAAAAACAAATTATGTTTATATTCTTTCTTCTAACTCTCTTCATGTACATAATTTATACTGTATATATAAATAATAATATGATAATAATGTTTCACTCTGCAAATCTTTAAAGTAAATACAAAATACCTGACCTCACTTCATTTTTATGCATTATTCATAAACAGCACGAGCTCTCACACATACACACACACACACACACATACTCAACTCAGAGCACTTCCAAATAGAGCAAAAGTCAAATGCGGTGTTATGGTGTGTATGTGTGTGTGTGCGTTTTTTGTCTCTCTATAAACGGGTGCAATATCCTTTCTTTGCGGCAAAGTGTCGAAATACCACAAAGATTTGATTGTTTTCTTCTCCCCGCGTTTCTGTCGGTCGGATTGACTTGAACAAACTCAAGATGTATATACATTCTTATTCTTATATATACATACTTTTAATTTATTAATTTATGCTGAGGATATGCGCATTTAAATAACAATAATTTAATGACTGCGTTAAACAGAATGTTGTAATAATAATAATGATGAAGAGTCGCAGTTGTTGTTATGGTAATGCTGTGCTCTGCTCTCTGCTCGGTGAAGTATATATATATGTATATATATATATAGAGAGGCACGGTTGAACGAGAAAAAAGTGTATTATGGATATTTTATTCAAGATTATGCAAAATTATTGCGAGCTCGGATCGGGTAGACACGTGGTCGTCCTGCAGCAGCCCACCGATAGCGTATGTGTTTATGTGTGCTTATGTTTTTGTGTGTGTATGTGTGCGTGTGTTTCTGTTTATACTGTGTGACAGGAATGTCGATTTTGATGAAAACAAAAAGTGTGTGTGTGTGTGTTATTGTTTATAGTTTGGGTGGGAGGGTCTGTGTTACATATCTTTAAAAGTCGTTTTATGACTATAGAATGACTTAGGTTTTATATATATATTATATAAATATATATATAACTAAAATTGGTTTGAATCAAATTTTGTATCGTAACATGTAATTTTTTGTTAAAAATATTATTTTATGAAATCCATTCAAATCCGAGAAATATTTTGTAACGTGTAGGCTCTTGTCTCGAAATATTTCTCAAAATTTTTCGCAAATCATTTAAAAAAGTGTAAAATTGATTAGATAAGATCTATTTCTGTATGATTTTCTAAAATTTTCTTTTTATCCTTCAGCTGGAGTTTTGGAACTATTATTAAAATAATTACATGAATTTAAACAATACCTAAGATCGCTTTAGAATTAAGGAAATAAAATATAAATTCTTCCAGAATTATATAGACATTATTTAATAATAAGAATGAAAAAGTAACAATAAAATGTAATGGCGGATAATAGATTAAAAAAGACATTTTAGACAGTTTAATGACTTTAGGATAAACCTTTTTTCTCCTTGATTATTCCTGTCAGGCTTTCATGTATAGGTTTGGTGAGATTAGGATGAATCATCGTTTAAAGGGTATTGAGGAGACACCATTCCTAAGAATATATGAGTTTTTCACTAAGCTTTTTGAAAAAATATTAATTTTAATTTAAGGAATAAAGGATTTCAGGTTTTCTAATAGAAACCCTTTCAAAAAAAAATATTTCCTATAACGCACATTTTGAATATTTCTTTAGGAGAACAACCTTTAAAAAAATGGATACAGTCATATATTCTTAAAGGTAAATTTTATTTACATTCTACCAGCCATATTCCGAAAGTTTGATAGGAATATTTAGAAAGGAAATCATATTTTTAGAGGTTCCTCCTTAAGGCTCTTAAAACGAAGTTTAATACCTTTGCCACCAGCTATATGCCAAAAAAACTGATGGAAATATTCAGGATTGTAGTTATATATTTTTAGTGAAGATTCCTCCTCAAGACCTTTAAAACCAATTTTAATCCAAATCCCAAAAGCCATATTGCAGTTGCCAAAGCATCAGTTGACAACTTGGTAATTTTGATATTTTCGAAATTGCTTTGGCTGATTTAAATGAGAATTATTCAGATATAATTATTGCTGGTGACTTTAATGTAAATATTATTAATGCAATTGGGCCTAAAATGGCCTTAAAGTCAATGTTTCCAATTATAATCTAAACATATGCAACAATAAACCAACACATTTTCACCCATTTCAACTAGAGCAACTTGTTTGGACCTATTTATTCAAGTTAGTGTCAAGATACTAACAGGTATTTCATATCATGATATGATTTTTGTGTCATACTGTGCTCTAACTCTTCAATCACCACCTATTGATTATTTCTATAGAAACCTCATTTTTTCCTTGGGAAAATATATTTTTTATAATAGGGGTCGATAAGAAGTTATTGTTCTTAGAATCAGCTTTGAATTATTTATATGAAAAACATATTCCACTTTTAAGATCGAAGCCTTAATTAGATGGTTCTCCGTGGATTACACGTAATATTGAGTTTGAATTTTTGGATTGGGATGTCGCTCATCGAATCTGGAGAAGACCTGGTTTAAAAGATGATTAAAAAAAATTTGCTCTCCCAAGACTTCAATGTGATGATTTGGAAAGAAAAGCAAGAATTTTATACTATATATCCCGTTTTAGAGCAGCTCTAATTACTCAAAAACTCTGGCGCAATATTAAAGAAATTGGGATATCAGTCAATAATCAGCCAGTCACCGGAAGAACTTAATAAACATTTTGCAGCCTCTGCATTTAATAATAAATCAACAGAAGGTTGCATAGTGGATGAAATGAATTATAGTTGATCTGATCTAACTATCTTTTCTTTTAGAAATATCTTGTTTTCTCTCTTTATTAATGATTTACCTGGTGTAATTAAACACTGCGATATTCATATGTTTGATGTAATAGTTGGACTTTCTGTAGTTGTTTCTATATCTAATCAGGAGGATCAGTCAGCCATATCATACCCAAAAATATTAGATTGAGGTTAGTAAAAACTTTATTAATTCCACATTTTTCATATGGTGAAACCATTTTTTTCTAAAAGCTTTGAATCAAACAGAAAGTTCAATGTTGCATTTAATTCATGTGTGTGTGTTTTATTTATAATCTCAGAAAATATGATAGTGTATCAAAAATTTATAATTGTATGTTTGGAGTATCTTTAAGTAATTATTAAAATATAAGGTTCTTTTTGAATTGTTATCTAGTTATTTTATCTGATGAATTTTAGTTATTATACAATTATTCCCGAGCTACTTTCGAAATATTTTTGTAATATCTCGGATACAACTATACAACAACTCTATTTTCATTTCGAATTCCAGATTTATATCCGAGCCACTTTACTATATAGAATCGAGCTATAAAAGAGAACAGCGAAAATCTTACGACGTACTTTAAAACTGGATTCCAGTAGAATCTGAGAAGCATTGTTGCTCGGTATTTTTTTAGGAAAAGTACATTAAAAACGAGGCATATTCACTCACCAACGTATTATGGAATAGGAACATTAGATAATACCGGATAGTCGCAAATATTATTAGTAATATTTCAAATATCTAGAATATTTTTACAAATACAGTAATTTAAAGTCTGTACTCGCAAATAATCATAATATAAAGATTTTTTTCTAAAATGCCACAAATATTATAGGAAATATTAATAATATCAAAGAAATATAATATACTACGATTTTATTGTTTATATGCGAATATTCAAATATTGATTTTTCATGACAAATATCAATACTATTACAAATTTCTGTGAATATATTTTATACTTATACAAATACTTAATAATAACCGAAAATATCCGCAAATTAAAAATATATTATTGAATAACAAAGTGTATTTGTTATTTTATCATAAAAATAACAGATATCCAAAAAATGTCTAGAATTTAAAAAATAGCCAATACCGGCGAATACTGTATCAAATTTAAATGAAATTGTACGTAATATGCAATGTTTTATATATTAAAATATTTTAAGTTTTGGTAATCTGTTTTTTCAATCAATAATTTTAATTAATTTCTTTAAGAATTGTTACTTTGCGATATGTCATTTTAACGCTACTTCATATGTTTTTTTGTAATTTAATAATTCTAGTAATCAGTTCAATAAAATTGTAAAGCAGGTGTTTGAAGTTCAAAAAATTAATAATAAAAATCAAAACAGAAAATATAATATATTTTACAAATATGTATAAAATGATTCTTACCGCTGAATTAAAAAGTTTTTATAAAAAGATGTTTGCAATATTAAAAAAAGTATTAGAGTATTAGTAGAGTTTATTTAAGTTTAATATTTTCGATTTTCAGATAAGGATCTAGATTGTGTAGGCTTTGGGGTCCGAAATTAATTGTGAATATTTTTTCTAGCTTTTGCACATTTCAATAATCGTGTTATCAGTTTCATTTTAGGTTTCTTTATTTTGATTAGATAGATTTGGTATTACACTTTAAACTTGAAACTAAAATATCAATAAGGTATAAAAAAAATAAAATTTTGGTGCCTAATAATGCGTTTCAATAAAAAAAATTGAGTTTTAAATTTAATAAGTATGTAATACATAGATCTATTTGTAATATATGTGAATACCTAAAATCAACTGCGCTCCATTAAATATATATTAAATATAATTAAAGCAAACGAATGCTTATAAATAATATTGTGATTAAATAATGCAATTGAGATCAAAAAAATAAAATAAAAGATAATTGTGGGTTTTAATATTAAAAAAACACATAATAATTAATTTTTGAGTCAAAAAAACTCTTTACATATTTAAGGAATTGTATTCTTTTCTGTGTTTATAGAAATGGAATATTTGATAATCTATTTAACTATAAAAAATATATGTTTTGTGACAATTACAGAAAAATGCTATAATTTTATTTTGGTAACCATTTTAAATTTATATTATCTCGTTTGATTAAAATGGTTAACATATATAATTATTTCAAATTTTGTTTCGATATACACAATTTTTTGGTAACGATAATGGCCAAGTTGATCGTACTTGCGTAGGCGATATACAAACCGAGTACAGGCGTTCAGAGCCCCCTAAAGGATTTTCAGAGCTGCACTTGACACACTAAATAGCAGGACATCACAATAGCGGAACTGTGGTATTAATAGTGTATGAACCAGTTTCAGTCTAGTGCGAGTTGGTATGACATGGTTATGAATCCACAGACAGCAAAGGCCAGCTAATACTTTAGATGCAATATATTTTGCATTACCAATCCAATTAAGTCGATTGTTTATAATTCAGCCAATATTTTTTACTTTTTCCACAAGCCTTAACGTCTTTCCACTAAAAATAAGGAGTGGTAGAGGTAAGCGATTGTTATTAGTAATGCGATTTTTGTTTGATGTTACAATCATGTATTGGGTCTTTCATACATTAAGGTTGAGTTAATTATCATCACACCATTTGGAGATATTAGAGAGTTCAGAGTTGAAATGTGGTATTTATTGCGGCAATTCGGATGTTAGGACTGATGTGTATAGCTAAACATCATCCGCAAAAATGTGATATTTTATAGCAGTGCTTAAAACGGTGGGAATATCAATAATAAAAATGGTAAATAAAAGTGGTCCCAATACAGAGCCCTGTGGAACACCAGTATATATAGGAAGAAGGGAGGCAATAATATTACATATAACGACACATTGAGACCTGTTTGAGAGATAACTGTTAATTAGGTTAGTAGCCAATTTTGTAAAATTAAACCTAGTGTTTAACTTTCTGCATAATAAGTTTCTGTCAACAGTATCAAACGCTTTGGAGAAATCAAGCAAGACAAAAATGGTTGACATTTTTTTATCTAGGCTCTTAAAAATAAACTCCATAGAGTTTTAGTAGGTAATTTCGGATCTAAATTAGGAGCATACTGGTTATTTTTTGCATAACGAATGATTAAATTTGCCCGGTTTCTAAGTACTTTGAAATTATTGAATGCATCACCTGTTCGATTCCTCCTCCATTCACGATTTGCCATATCACGCTCAAGTAAAGCTTTATGAACACCACTGTCAAACCATGTATTACATGTTTTTCTTTGTATACACGATATTTTTTGCATAAAAGCATGTTTGCTGAGTAGTTTAAGCATATTTAACTCTAAGGATGTCACCATAAAATATATATTTGTCATTTGGAATACTTCATTCCATGGAAGGTATAAAGCATCATATAGAAGCGATTGCGTGTCTATTCGATTTATGTATCTTTTGAATTTTGGAAGATCTGAACACGATGGATACGCACATAAATATGACATTAACATAATATCGAGGAAAATGTCAATAAGTGAAGATCCCGTAGGATAAAAATGTGTTGGACATTTATTAACTATGTGTAGTGATGATTGATTTATTAAATTCAAAAATCTCGTAGTTCTTTATGTTTTGTACAGGGTGGTTTGTACACCACAGCGAATAGTATTTTACCTAAGCCATGCTTACTAACTACAATTAAGATTAACCATTTGAAAGTTCCCTGATCTCATCATTTTTTGCATTAAGACTACCAACATTTAAATAACAAAAATTTAAATTGAATGGTGTGGATTTGAATATTGACCTAATTGACACATTGCCAGTAATTGCTCCTCCTGATACTGTGTTGCTCATTATAATGATAAAGATTAAGTAAAATTTATTAATGTATGTTGTAGGAAAAATATATTTTACGCTTGAATCGATAATAAAAAGAGAACTATTATAATAATGATTTGACCGTTACCAAAATACTTTTGAGTTTATTATTATATTATGTATGAGAATTCGAATTTACTTATTTTATATATGATATATTGTTATATTATTATTTATTTTTATTTTTTATGTATTATTTCAATTTTATTTGTTTTTCAAGTTTATTTTTCTATTATTAAATCAACTGATACTTAAATTTAATTATATTTATAATAATATTATTCAATCACCCCGAAAATATATTTTCTAGTAAAGGAGCTGCGTGTGATTTGTGGTTTTTGTTGTGATGAGGAAGTAAACTTATAGATGTGGAAGGTTTTATTTGTTTAAAGACGCAGGCTTCTCCACCACCACAGAATTGTCGTCATTTGAGTCATGCTTTGAGCTCTGGCCGTTTACTTATATTCGGAATCAGTGTAGATAGTTCGTCAAGACTCTGTATTCTAATTGAGGTGCTTTTTTGGTTGATTCTTATATAAACGTAACCATTAAATGTGTGTATACGGTCAAAAGCACAATTTTTTTTAAGGATCATTGTTTCTTTAAAAATTTCTTTCAGAAATAATTATTATTTTAGAAGAATCAAAACAAATATCACATACCACTAAGTCATGATTAGCTAGTTGTTGTTGTTGTTAGTTGTTGCTCTGTTTAAATATACAATTAATAAACATTATCAATCTGTATATTTTCGATGTTGTCGCAATGAAATTCAAAACTCGTATGCAGGTAAACTTTATACCGTTATATAAAATAATATAAAATGTATAAAAATAAACACCAAATAACATACACAAGTTGTCTACTAGTATATCAAATATCATTATTTGTATGAAACGCAGGTTACCTAATGCGCAGGTCCAACCAAAAGTGTCAAGCACGCTCGTTTGTAACTTCGCGAAACCCTTTTTTGAGTTTCAGTGTGAGATTATTATTGAATACCGTTTTTCACCTGCAAGCGCCCGAATGCACAATGCATTCACTGAACAATATATATATAATAAAAAAACAAATAAATATCTTTCATATATATATATATATTTATAAAATGTGTTGAATTACATTGTAAGGTGTATGACTGGGAACGTCTCAAAGTGAAGTATACATATACGAACCCTCTGTGACCCAGGTAAGGGCAGGTGGTAGCGTATAGCTTGATTGTTGATTGTTACGCTGATAACTGTAATAAACATATATTTTTTTTACCATTTCAGTATCATATTGGAACCCAGAATTTCTGTGTTAGTAGTACCTATATAGTAAGTATGTAAGTGTTTGCGTTGAATGAGACACACTGGTTATTCAACGGATTGTCGATGGTGCGTCTTAAGAAGTCGAACGCACGTAATTCAACGTCTAGAGAGTTTTTTTAAGACCTCTCTGTGCACACACGACCCACACCAAAGACACTAAATATATGATGCACACTCACACACACACTCACACACAGGTCTAAACTAAACACAATATTTGGTATTCACGAGGCGCGCATATTATATAAAATTAATGCTCGTGTGTTTGTTTTTGTAACGGTAGTGTTTAAACAATATATAAATACAGTACATATATATATATACACATTTTAGTGAATTGAGCTCAAAACCACAGGAATTCTCTGCGCGATTTAAGTGTTTGTCTTGGCCACTGTATTAAAACACTTGTCGCAAACACACACACGCACACACACACACAAGCCAAGAACTTTGAAGGAATGACTCTTTCTATAGGTGATGATGGATTGAATGCGTTGAATACACAATTATTATTAACGTTTTTTTAAGTGAACAATATTTGAAGCAACTACTTTTATGTATTTTGACGTTCCATTGAGAGAACGAAAAAATATTTACGTTTCGGACTATTGTTACGCTGAATCGAAATATATTTTTATGACCACCAAGAATTTTCGGTAAAAGCTATCGACTCATTGTGTGTATTTTTTGGGGAAATGTATTTGTTTAATGATATAACTGTATTTATTGCATTTTTTTATTATATTTGTAGTTCGATTTTGATTGTACAAACTATAATATATTGCATAAACTTGGGTCTTCAAGATTAATAGGACAAAGATCGTTACTTGGCCAAAAGATACTAAAAAAACTGTAATTTATTTAATATTTGTGGTATTTCTATTTAAGGGATTATTGTTAAGGTTTCTTAGTTATATAAAAACTCACTCACTGAGTTTAAAATTTTGTAGAATATGGGGGCAGAGGTCCAAGATGTATAAAAAGTCACTCAAATTAAAGAAAAACGAAATAAGAAAAACACACAAATAAAAAACGAAATATTAAACCTATTATTAAATGAAAAAAAGTACATTATAAATGTATTCTTTATTTTGTCTTTTAGCGCATGTAATGTCATTTTCGCTTTGTTTTTCATTTGGGCCCGGTCTTTCTAGTAAAACCTTATTATTTGTATACTTTTCTCAGTGTTTATTAGTGCTGTCAATACCCGTTTCTTTTAGGAACCGGGTACCCGGGACTAACAGGACCCATCTACTCGGGTACGCGGTTCTGGACCTGAAACACGGATCTGGACCCGAAACACGAGTCTGGACCCGAAACACATTAACATTAAACAAAAAATCATTAAAAGTAATAATGAATTTAACATAATAACATGTCTACCTATAGTATTAGGAATCTATAATCTTCTTCAGCAAGTCGCATTGCCATGCATTGATGTACTGAAGTCAACAGGTTGTTGATCATATAATATTATGGGTCAATTTCATGTAGCCGTTTTAATTTTTTTTTACATTTTTCATTAATTTTCATCACTTTTTTTTAATTTTTTTTTTTTAATGAAGATTTTTTTAAATATTATATTATTGTATTATTAGAAACTTACTGGAAACTAAAAGTGAAGAGAGACTTATTATTTAAGTCTGTAAATATCGACTTTATAACTCACCCAAATGGAGACCACGATGCATTTTAATCCCTGCACACTCTTAAAAATCTGACTATCGTTTATAATCAGGGTTTCTGCATTAGTTTATTGGATTTGAATCTAAAAAAATGACCCGTTTTCTTGGTTTTAGATGGGACTAGGTCTTAGAACCGGTTCTCGTTCATAGACCTGGTTCTGGGTTATAAACCCAGTTCTCGGTTTAGACCCGGTTCTCGGTTCTTGACACGGTTATTGGTGTAAGAATTAGTTCTACGTTCTAGTCCCGGTTTTAAGTTTAGACCCGGTTCTATTTTTTTTTTCTAGACACGGTTTTTGATTTTAGATCCAGTTCTCGATTTTAGACACGGTTCTGAATTTTTAAATCAAATTTTACATTTTTATTGCAATAAAACATTTTAATCGCTTAAGTTTATAACATTTTGAATGAGAATACAGGGGAATGTTTTTGCATAGTGTCACCGTTCAAAAGTGGAAAGAAAAAGCTGATATGTTTTATGGTAAATTTTCAAAAGAGAAGTCGTAGTACGGTGGCCCTCACGAAAATCAGACTGGAATTTATACATTAAACTATTTTCAAAGTTGAAGTAACCGATTTGATTTTTGATAATTTTTTCCATTACTTTTGATACTGTTGGTAAAATGCTAATAAGACAATACTCATGACAGGTAAAAGATCTATAATAAATTTTGGAATTGGTAATACTTTTTCAAGATGGGGGAAATGTAGGGGTGGTTAATATTTTATTAAAAACGTGGCAGAACGCATGGATTAGTATAGGTAGTACCTTCTAAAGAAAGCAGTTTGGAATTCCATCCAATCCGATTTATTAATGAAAATGAATATAGCACCTCTGAAGGTTGGACATATATGTGAATGCAAATGTTTTATTAACACTTGGTTTTGATGTTATTTGCAATAATGAAAGTATAGGATTGCTATCCTCAACTACGTAGGAATTATATTCATCATTGAAGGTATGACGTTCAATCGCTTGAGATTTCTCCAGATTTCACCTGTTGGCAGATTAAAATCCATCTTTGGATTAAAGTAAACATATTTTGCATTTTTTATTATTTGTGAAGCTTTATTTCTAAGAATTTTAAACTTACGTAGACTAATTTCAGATTTTGTAGTCTTCCAATGATTATATTTCATAA
>JAAAKO020032454.1:0-13149 GCA_010015015.2 Bolitophila cinerea | reverse complement strand
GCTAGCTCAGTCGGTAGAGCATGAGACTCTTAATCTCAGGGTCGTGGGTTCGAGCCCCACGTTGGGCGATTTTTTTTGAAGGTATTTACCCAATATGTTTAATATAGGTTAGTCATCGTTGCTTATCCTGTGTTTTTGGAAAACTTTCGCTACCCAAAGATTATTTAAAATAAGATCACAATTTCAATTTACTAGTGCACAACAGTATTGTTAAAGCGTGCGCTAAATTCGTTGCATTTTTATAACTTATATTATATTAATTTACTATTTTTGTTATTAGCGTTAGCCTCTCAAGTCTGGACAGTGAAGAACAAGAATCCTTGCGAGTAGCTGAACGTCTGCACAATCGTAACAGCCGAAATAGCACCGGTGGCATATCAACGCACTCCTTAAACGAAGCAGAGCTAGCGGTAAATAAACAATCAATTCATTAACAAATAAATTACTTACATGTATACATATCTTTTATGGTTTTAGCGTGATTTTGAACGGATCAATGCCAAGCGAAGTCTAGCTCCTTTAATCATCTCGAGAATTCCATTGCAGAAGAGCATATCGACACCCTCGATTGCACCCGTGCGAAACCAGAATGTCAAGGAGGAGTCCACGCCAGCGTAAGTACCTCTACAAGTGATCCACTTGTCAATGAAACCGCTTGAGTACTGATTCTGAACAATCTACTCAATGTCATGTCCCTTTTCACTGTTACAAACGATGTATACGAGCTATTGCATTGATGTATTGCTGTAAAACACTGTCATACATATATATACTGTCGTATATATATATATATATATATATATATATATAATATACATGTATTTATATAGCTACCTTTCAAAATTGTGTATAGTTTTAAAATAATATACAATATCATACATAAATTATTATATGTATACTATAAAAGTACTCGTATTAATATGGTACAGTACATGTTTATATTGTTTGCAACCCAGTTTTAAACATACACGTAATGTGCGTGCGTTGATAAAGTTAGTCTCTATATTTCAGTACAGAAACACACATACACAGGCAGGACTCGTTTTCATCGTGCTTTTTCCCTTTGTTGCAACTGTTGTTGATGTGCAATGTTTTGTGCATATACTGTGAAAGTGTTATAAACGGGTTATGGCGGATGGTGGTTTGTATTTGCATATGGTTTGACTAAAAAACGAACCAACCACCAACTTCCCCTGTCCCTCCGTATTTTGAATTGATTGAATTTAAGTTGTTTGTAATAGTTTCAGTAGTACCACAAATACACATACACACACACATATACAGGGAGTTTTATATAGAGAGGGTAACAAATCCACCACGTGATCCTTGTTTCATTTCGGCAAATAATATAAAATTAAAAAAAAAAACTAGATTTTGTTTTTGAAATGTATAATTACTAATTACCATATTTTATTTCTTTTTTCTTGTCTCATATATAAATTCCGTAATATGACAATTACCTAATTATACCGGTTTTCATAGATTTTTATTTGTTCATGTACAGAATTTGTAGTTTAAAAAACTTCCTTTTTGTTTATATTTATTTTTTAAAACGTATATTTTTTTAATAATAAGGTAAAGCTTAAAATAATGTCTAAAATGTAACAGATGAACCCGATGATATGTTAAATAATATGTTCAAACATAAGCCCGCATAGCTTTCGTTCATTTTTATTTATAAAACAGTAAAATTCAGTGGTTGGTGAAAAAATCAACCCCAAACATTGTACTTACAGAACACTTAGTGAACTTATATTACCCTCTATCGGTAGGACACCCTGTATATATAAACACGGTATGCACTATTTTTCCCCCACACACCCTTTTCTTTGATAATAATTTATTTATCGTCAGCACCTGTTTTTTTAAAATTGTATCTGTATTGTTGAACACAGTTTTTAATACTTTTTTAAAAATTGCTTACAATTTGTGTGATTTTGATACTCAACGCTAGATCGCGCCATCTGTCCGATAGCGAAGATGACAACCGGGATGATCGTTCACACCTGTGTGTTCGCGACAAGAAGTAAGTGTGTTTTGAGTACTCCGTTCAAGGGCGGCGCGACCCGACACGGTTGAATAGTTTTACTTTTGCCTGTAGAATGTATAGATGCAGTTTTTTACGTTAATATTTTAGAGTAGCTGAAGACGCTTTGCTTTCGGTAGTGGTTTTTAAATGTATTAATAATATTTATAATTTAAGTATAGATTTAGTATAATAATTAACCACGGTGGATTAAAAAGAGACTCTATAATTGAAAAAACATAAGCATTTCTCAAAATTAAAAATATTAAATTGTTTGTTCAAACTCAAGCATGAGTACACATTCCTTTTACTCGGAGGATAGGCTAAATCATGAATGCTCAAAATTAAAAAAGACTATGACCTATGTAAAATATAGCTATAAACATTAACACGAACATGACATTTTTTAATAAAACTGATTTTTCATGTATTTTCTTTTTTTGTATTGCTATTAAATCTAAATTTTAATAAGATTTTGTCTATCTCGATAATTAATATATGTATATAAATAAAATAAGGTAACATTTTCAGCATGCAAAAAATTAAAATTCTCTTACCGTTTTTATCGGTGATGTATTGATGATGAGAGTGCATCAACACCATCTTAAAAAAAAATACAAAAAACATCAATTCAAAACGGCTCGAGAATTTGAATTAGTTCACACTAGCCCCTTCCTCCCCTATACATGTTTCTATTCATCAATCTAATTTACATGTTTTAATCGTATTCGTTTATCGCCTAATTATAGTGAAGTGTATGCAGACAATCCCGAAAAAAGGCGCAAACGCGGATCGTTGTTCTTCAGAAAGAAAAAGGATAAATCGAAAACGAAGGGACAGTCAACAAACTGTGATGGTAAGTGCAAAATGCAAAAACAGTATATGGTTCATAGACATACACATAATATTTAGTATATGTAATAAATGAAAAAGTTAATCGGTATTGATTTAATTTAAATTTAGCCCAATGCAATCAATATTTTATTTTATAACCAGCATTAAATTCTGTGGTGTCGCTCCGGATGAATTTGGACGGTGTGTTTCCAAAAATAGATATACAGCTTTATATATGAACTCGTATTACTTAGGATTACACACAAATGTGCGGTATTTGTTAGGTTGACAATAGTATATACATACATATAGTTGAAAACAGCACAATGCCGAATTTTGTGCTGCGGTCTTATATATATGAATATGTGCAATTTGCGAACATTCCAAATCAAATTTCACCAAATTCATTTGGTTTTCAGCTTGCGGCACGATAATCAATTTGTCGACGTACAAAGACCACGCAATCGAGTGCAAGGCGAAAATTGCAAAGGTAATTCTATACAGCTGTAGCATGCCGCCATTGGTTGACTCTCTAATCCGACGCAATCGCTTTTCGTTTGGTTCACAGAGTCAGCAGAGTGCCAAGAGTTCCGGAAAGAAGAGTTCTACAAACAGGTAAATACTATACATTTATTTATATTGACACAATCATGTGTCTGAGTTTGAGTTTCTAGTCATTTTTATTAAAAATTATCAGCTTATTATAACTTAATAACCACACACTAAGAAAATAATCACTCGAATATCGCACCAAACGCTTTTGTTTTCTTTGGTGCGTACGCGTGCGCAGGAAGGTAATAAATTTTGTTTTTTTTTCGGGCTGAATATTTGTTTTTGTTAATAAATCTTTACTTTGAATCAATCAATCATGCATATAGATAAGCAGTAGACAGAAGCTGTGCGACTCTTGGAAACTGATATTATTTTTTTTACAGAAACATAATTAGATAATCTTAGAATATGTTTTATTTGGTATATTACATTTATGCTCAATATCCATATACAAAAATAAACAACGAGAAACTGGAATCCTAATCAAATATACATACATTATATATAGATTATTTTATATTTATATACAATAATTAATAGTAATTGTGATGCACAAGGCTTTTCTAGTCCTTTTTTCATAATATATATTCTACATATATTCATCCACAATATAGAAACATATTGGCTGTGCTCACTTTTTTTTTTGTTGCTGTATACAATGCATAATTCAATAAGGTTTAAATAATCCATAAACTTATGCTCAAAAAAATATTATTATCAAAAATAATATATTATATATTTTGTATATATAATAATTTATTTATATGTATATGTGTTATAAGTGTGCCTATATTATTTATATATTATTAAGCGCTTATTCATTTTCGTACAAAGCAAAATTATGATTTATTGTTAATTATATTTTTAAGCTTGTTTTATGTTTTTGCAGAATATGAATACGAGTTCGGTTCAGGATATTCATATACCGGTAAAATATTTGTTGAGAGCTTTTCTTTGTGGGTTTTACGTAATCTCATCAGGAATATGAAAAAGAATAGATTTTAGGAATGTTATTAAATTGTTTCTGAATATTTTTATTTTTATTATGTTATTTAAAATATTCATTTTGTGTATTTAGGGTTTTATATATTACCAAGGAAAATTATAAGTTATTTAGTTTTGTTTCAGAAAACTGTATACCTACATAAATGTTTACATTTATTTGTTATTTTCATTAGATCAATTCAAAAATCAAATTATAATTTGTCAACCCTAAAATTGTTTAATTATATTTCAATTTAGTATTTTACCATAAAAACGGATTCAGCCGTTAGTCACCAGCTGTATATATAGTATATAGTAAAGGTTTATATTATTTCACAAAAACAATATGATTCATTGGTACATATGCAAACAGTTAATCGATTGTGATGTGTGAAACATTACTGGTAAAAACGATAAAACAATAAAAAACAAGTTTAATTCATGTGGTGAAATAAGCAAAGTTATTTGATGCCACATTTTTTGGTGTGTTAGAAATAGACTTGCCACCTCTTTATAAATAACAAAATTGGAACCCCATATTTAGGTTTATATTTTTTCAATATATTCGATTCATATAAAATCGCTTATACATTTTTTGGAAATGTCTGTATTAACTAACAATAAATGAGCTAGCTTGGAATCTTTAGAGGTATAATTCACTTCTGGTCTGTTCCGTCTAAAACGATACAGTTAGGAATCCTATTTAAAAAATAATGTGTAATGAACATATAATTAGTCTCTTATATGTTCATTACACATAATTGATATAAATAAAAATATACTAATATATTCTAATTTTTTTACTGCTTTAAAAACTTAATGGGTTACCATCTAAAATCCCGTTTGTTTGATAGCGGCATTCTTATGAAAAACTGTATGAATCACTATATTTTCACTTAAGGTGCTTTTCATTACAAAATATAATAGTCTTTATATTTAATACAGATTATTATTAAGAAATACTTCCAAATTAATTAAATTAAATCTAAATAAGTTAACAATAAGGTCTTATGTATATATTAAATGAAACCTGAACCAATTCTTCTGCTAAAACAAAATTAGTTTAATTTTTCATTTATTGGTGTTGTGCTTATGTATATATTATGTATTCCATTTAATAATTATTACAGCAGCGCTCATACGGATTGTTCTTAAATGTGTGTGTGTGTGTATTTTTACACTTTTACATTAATTATATTGCATATTATTATTATAATTTCAACAAAAACCAAAAAAATACATTCTTATCCAAATTTGTTTTTTATATTTACTGTTATTGTAAAAGCGGCAAGAAAATGACCGGATGCTACTCTCCTTGGAGATTGGTTGCCAACAAATTAGGTGTGGTCTCACATCACGCTAGGTAACAAGGCTATTCTCGGGCGCGTGGCTCTATTTTTTGGTCCACACGCACAGACCGAACCGAAAAATGGATTTATTTTAGCTATTTCTCTCTCTATTTCTTTATCTCTCTGTCTGTCTTTCTCTATAACCAAATTTGTGTTTCTATTCTAATTTGTTGTTTTATTTATTTATTTATTATTAAATTATTAATTTTTATTGTATTAATTTAAACATATATACACTGTATTTCTATCCGGTATGTAATCACTATTATCGTATAATCTCGTTCTCGCTACATACTATACTTTGTTAGTATCTATCATGTTTTTAAACACTTGCTACTGCAGTTCTAAAAGGGTTTCAATTAAAAAATATTTATTTATGTGGATTTTAGGATTGAATATTTATTCTTATTTCGTTTCGTGTGAAAAACACACGAGTATAGATTGAGTTGTGTTTCTTTGGTATTTTATGATTTGAAGATGTTACACTTGTAATCTGTGTGTGTGTGTATTTTTTTGTAATGTATACATAATATAGTTTATACTTTATTGTTATATGTATATAAAATGTGTATTCTAAATTTATTAATGATTTGTGTCTGGCCGTTTGCCTTTATGCTACATGCTCTTCTGTGTCAAATGCTCTGTTTTTTTTCTATTCGTAATTTTCAAATATGTTTTAATGGTATCGAAATAAGGGTTTAAAATGTTGTAAAAAGGTTGTAAAAGTACATGATGAAAAATTCCTAGGAAATTTGTACATTAAACATAACATAAATAAACTATACACTTTTTTATTTATTTATAAAAAATATGTACATATTTATATTTTGTGTAATATTCGGGACTAACGTTCTATGACTACAAATTCTTACTTTAATTATTTAAAAAAATAGGTGAAATATTTTGTTTTTCAATGGAGGAATGCTAGAAATCAAAGAAACTTAAACATTTTTAACACTTCTTATTGAGTCACGGTAACAAAGAAAAAGTGTCATAAATACAAACGTATAGTAGTAGTCTTTAACAAAATTGTGTGAACTGTTTTGGTTTATTTTGTTGCAAGTTATACAGGTATTTCACTCTTCATTATTTTTTTTTCAAAACACATACGTTTATTTATTTCCTGATTAATTAAAGTTAAAAAATGTTTATACCAGCTTTTAAAAATATAAAAATAATATAATCAAAGTTACATTACCAAAAAAAACACTTTAAGGCGACCTAAATAACAAAAATGTTACCAATAACAAAAGCAATATTATAATAAATGAATATAATAATTTAATACAATACTACTTTTTCTGTAACCTCATGTACTCTTTCATTTGTTTTTTACCCTATGAACCTTATTCAAAATGCAATATTTATATTATGT
Organism: Bolitophila cinerea; assembly: GCA_010015015.2. Lineage (NCBI taxonomy): Eukaryota > Metazoa > Arthropoda > Insecta > Diptera > Mycetophilidae > Bolitophila > Bolitophila cinerea. The sequence continues at coordinate 6,029 of JAAAKO020032454.1, read as the reverse complement.
CATGTTTCATTTTTTGCATGATTTTTTTGTAAAAATATACTTTTTTCAACAATAGACTTTATTAAAAAAAAACAAATCAAATATAAAAAAATAATATAATTTATTACAATCAAATAACTTTATATTATTTTTCAATAATCTTTTTAGGAAATTTGTATAGTAAACATGCTTATTTGTGTAACTTGATGCCGTTTTCTTAGAATAGTAAAAACACAAAGAATACCATTATTTAGAGACTTCCATTTCAGTTACTCTGAGCGTATTGGCTTGGCATCATCTCTCTGCTCTCCTTTTCTCTCTCGTTTGTTTTTTTAGTGTTATTTGTGTGCGCCGAGCTTGCTCCCTTTCTGTGGCTGCTGATTTCGCACAAAACAATGTTATTCTCTTTTTGTCTATTTCTACTTATTCAAGTTCTCAGCAAGTTTCTTATGTCTCCCTATTACCTATACACAATTTGCAGACGTTATGATTTCCGTTTCATCATTCATTTCGGTATACAAAATATTTCGTTTTAGACTATTTCCTTTTTTGTTGTTAAAATACCTTATTTCATTTGCAGTTATATGTTTTATTTATTTTTAATTTTATGCTTGCTATAGCCATGCATCCTCGCACCACCACCAACCCCACGATGATCCAGGCCGAGATTTTTACGACGGGCACACACACAATGATCATGTGAAGTAAGTAGTGCTTGTTGTTTATTTCATTGCTCATTTTTGAAAATTGAAGTTTTGAATCTGAACGGTTAAGCGAAAATATCGTAACATTGAGATCCATCGCCATAAGAATCACTTATCTTTTTGTTCATATTTAATTATAAATTATTTGTTTTTGTTGCGTATATATTTTGTTATTTTTCGCATCTCGAATTAAAAACACACGCGATGTATTTGTTTTTGTATAGACCATGCGTAAATCTGAACTCCCCAGAATTGCACCTAAAATCCATATGTTAATTACTTCTTTTTTTGCTCTAAATGTAGTTTTTCTGACGAAACGCCACTGGTTCGAAACGAATTTCTCAGTGAACCTCATATTACCTCTCAAAATCTTGGTGGGGAGCCAATTCTGGGCATCGCTATTGAACACGAGCCCGACACGTGGAGTCCTAGCGTGCCAAAGGAAATATCTAAGTCTCTTAATGCTAAACAGGTAAATTTCAGATTTGAAAATGACTTATCATTCTAACGCATCACATTTATTTGCAGGTCAAACGGCAAGAGCACATGTATGAACTGATTATCACAGAGAAGCGACACTGTCAAATACTCTTACTTATGCAGAAAGTGTTTGTGGAGAGTTTGCAGCGACACTTTAGTCATCTAAACCTAGAGCGCCTCTTTCCGAAATTACAGGAGTTGACTGACATGCACACGGGGTTTTTAAAGAAACTTCGTCTGCGCCAGAAAGAGAGCTACATCGTCGAAAGCGTAGCTGATATTCTGCTGGACTTCTTTTCAGGCGAATCTGCAAAGAAACTTAAAAATGCATACGGTGAGTTCTGCTCAAATCATCAAACAGCTTTAGACACTTTTAAGTGCTACCAAACGGGCGATCACACATTCGCCGAATGGCACAAGCACAAGCAGACTAATCATCTGCTGAAACGAAAGGGTATTCCCGAGTGTACACTATTCGTTGTGCAACGCCTCACCAAATATCCTATTCTGATCGAAGATCAGCTAAAAACTTCGCGCGAGAATCCCGTTGAACAGGAGAAGTTGCAGCGTGCCAACGCTCTGGTTAAAGAGATACTGGTTGAGGTTAATGGCCGTGTTGCAGAGAAAGAGAATGACGACCGAAGATTGTACATTTTTAAGCGGATTGATGCAAAGTCGAGTACGTTCTTCAAAAAGGACAAATTCAAGAAATCCGATATAATCGGTTCTGATCGAAAATTGAAGTAAGTACTTAAGAAAATACATAAAATAAAAAGAACTATTTCACATTTGTGTTTATGTTTATGTTTTTGCAGATTCGAGGGAGTCGCCACATTGATGCAGGGCAGATCTAAAATGCAGACCGTCATCGTGGTAGTATTAACCGACTGCCTGTTCTTTTTGCAGGAGAACTCACAAAAGTATAGTTTTTTCACACCGGAAAATAAGGTTTGATATACTAGATTTGGTAAAAATATTTAGATTGTATAATTATTATGTACTAAAACAGGCTGGCGTGGTGTCGCTTCAAAAGCTTCTTATCAGAGAGAAAGCGACCGAGTCACGAGGCATATACATAATATCCTCTAATCCAGCCTATCCGGAAATGTACGAATTAAAAGTACAAAATCCGAAGGACAAGAACCTGTGGATTCAGTCAATACGGTTGGTTGTGAAATGATTTTTTTTTACTACAATGCGGTGGTTCTTTAACGGATCTGTATTATAGTGCTGCTGTCCTGAATTGTCCTTCGGATGAGTCTGACTCGGACGAGTACCTGACGGCTGAACAGAAACAGAAGCTGCTCGACGCTAAACAGGCCAACATTCGTGATCTAATCTGTAAGTACTACCAGCACAACTGTTTGCTTTCCATATATACAAATACATACATACTGCTAATATATAATATACTCAATACATACATACAATTATGCTTATGCTATATTTAACCAACTAAAGAATATAACTTACTGTTTTCTTGTTGCGCTTAAAGCTTTTGGGAATAGCGAATTGCAAGGTAAGCTTGAGCTATTTGTTGTATCGTGTTTTGCTTGAAACGTGCTAAATTTGTGTATTGATTTATTCAATTTTTTTATTTATATATTTTACAAAGAGTTATTACTTCTAAATGTTGAGTGCAACATCCTTGTACGATGGTGGTGGCGTCTCCGATCGAAAATGCATTATTTCGGAATCTTGGGCAGCTGGCGTACACGGTGCTGAAACATATCGGGGCTCTCCGGCGTCTCGATAGCTGACCATTGTCGAGGGTCTATCGATTAGATTGTCTGTGTCGGATACGGACCTTTGCCAGGTTCGCGACTCATATGTAGAAGCTGCAGCTGCATTATTTGCCCTTGAAGTGTTTAAGAATAATCGGCTTTGACTCAAACGGCGCACCAGGTTTGTGGCATTCTGGTTGATGGTACGATAGTAGCGTCGACGTGCTGGTCGCTCAAAGAGACTTGCGAAGAATGAAACACTCGGTTCTCGACGAGTAACTTGACGACGATTGTGACTTATCCTATTTGACTGGTTGTCTCGTCTGCGCTGTTGTGGTATCGTAGCAATATTAACTGATTGAGCTACAGGTTCTGCCACAAAATCATAAGAATTGCTATTCCTTCTCTGTTGCTCTGGCACTGCATCATCATTTCGCCAGAGCTCACGTCGTCTAGATTTTACACTTTTACACCGAGTTATTATCATGCACAACAAGTATATGGCCGTGCCACCAATCAATGTTCCGACAATCAGTCCAGCATAAAATGCTACATTTACTGAAATCACGGTGCGTCGCCATGGAGGCGGTACAGACTCTGTGTTTAATCCGGTCATTAGTTTCAACTCAAACTCCTTACGCAAACTGGAATATTTTGCAATGCATGATTCATATAAATCACATGCCTTTTCAGTGTTATTTAGAGGACACATTTGTTGTTGTTTTGGAGATTGTATTGGTTCTGTGCGTTTCCATACTTCGTCAATGTTAATAACTCTCTTCGAAGTTTCTGTTGTAAAACTGTTTACTTCAATCCTATTTCGCGTTGCTGTAGACTCCATTTCCATGCGTTCAAACTTTTGTTGTTTTGAGTTAATTAAAACTGAATATATATATAAATTTAGTTAATGGTATTTTAAATCAGCTTCGAAATTTACTTACCACATGTATTGATTGAATAGATAATTCGACGTTTTTTAAACCAAAGCATCGCCAGCTGCATGTTGCGATCACAGTTTATCGGATTTGCCTCAAGTTTTAAGATACGTAACCGGTGATTAGTAATGAATGCAATTATCTCAACACTGTTGAGTAAATTACTGGATAGATCCAGTGTTCGTAGGTGTGGCAGGTCTTCGAACATAGCAGCAAATACTTGTGTAATCAGGGTACGCTCTAGGTTCAATGTCTGAAATGATATTAAAAAAAGTTTATAAATATCGTTTAAATAAGTTTAAAATTACAACAAAAAAGTTAAGTGCGTAGGCCGGGAATCGAACCCGGATCAACTGCTTGGAAGGCAACTATGCTGACCATTACACCACCAACGCTATGAACTTCTCTGCTAAAGATTGGGATTTAAGGTGGAGCTATCATTTTGATGTTTTTCTTTTAAATTGTATATAATATATTATTAATAATATTATATATATTATTTTAAAATACATACAGAATTTACATAGATTTTTGAAATTATTTGAATTATGCACAAGCAAACATTTTACAATTAGTTTTCCTATTCAAATGTAGGTGTCGCCACGATCCGCGTCAAAGGTTATTGCTAATAGATGGCGAGGCATATTCGATATGATTCTATATGATCTGTGTTTATTAGGGTGACTGTTATTTACGGTTTGAACGAAATTGTATCGGAGCGTTATTCTAATTTACTTCAAGATTTCTAAACATAATACAAGGAGTTTTAACGGCTTTGAAGCTAGAATTTCATTGAAAGTGTAAATATGGGTTTAAGAATTTAATATTCTCAGAATTTAGTCTACGAACTACGATAATGCTGTGTTTGTGGTTAAATGTCCAACCCTCTTTTTTTTTGGGGGGGGGCGTATGTGTAAAACAGACTGTTTAAAACACGTAAATCTACGAATTGTTTATTGATTATATCAATTAATAAATTTAATATACAAAGACTTTTTTGACGGCATATTTGACATCACGACGGTACTCATGATTGATGACACCACCATTATATTGAAACATTTAGACCATTGTTGTAATTTATTTGTATTGTTTTAATTGAGAATAGTATTTTGAAAGCATTTTTCAAGTGAAAAAAAACCTTGGAAACGTACTTAAACAAAAAAATTATATTATGTCTTTGGAGGAGCCTCATCACAGAAAAAATATTTAAACCAAATTGACTGAAACCGGGTTAGTTATACCGTTCAAATACGGGACAATTCCCCAGAAACCTAATCATTTATCTCTTTCAATGGGCCGTTTTTCCTTACCTAAATAACCCAAAAAAAACGCAAAGCAATTGAGCCCGTGTTAAATACCTGCATGATTGCAGCTTAATTAAGTGCTGTTGCCTGTTAAGAGTTTTAGAACAGCCTATAAAAATGCTGCATTTTCTTAGTAGCATATGGTCGATGATGCAGTAGCATATATATACCAATCTATAAATAATTGCTGGTTTTGGGAGCATTTCTAGCATTTTAACGAGTCGTTAGTAAACTCCATAAAAAATACACAAAAAACATTTCGTAACCTCGACTACATCCTTAAAGTGGGAGTGGGCGCTGAAGTAAAGATATGCCAGTGATGCTAAGGATCAGCAGTTTATGAAAAGAGATTTAAACAAATTGAATTGAAATTAAATTGAATAAAAACAATGTAGAAAATGTTTTTAGTGTTTTTTTAGTTATGTTTTTTTACAAATAACTGAGAACGTACAAGAAAATGTCGACCATTTTCCGGCCAAAAAAATAATTGATGAAGGTTTTAAAATGGTCTTTTTCAAACAATAAGTAAAAAAATCTGTCCAAAAATGTAATTAAAGATGTTTTTCTAGGAACTCCATGCCAAAACATAATCCTCTCTTTTTGGTCATCAATATAATTGATTTTATTCTGATCTTCATACCAATGCAAGAAGTAGCCCAGTTCCTAGCTAAAAAATATAGGAAGATTCGTTATTGGATAATATAACACATCACTCAATAAGTCCGTAGGATAACTTAGAAAAACACATTTTTTTTGGCAAAATTCGATCTTATTCATCAACATACATTCCTTCAAGACTGATACAATCAGTCAAACGCCGCTCTAGCATTCCGACACCTTTTTGTAAAACGATTCGTCTTTGGCCTCAAAATAAGCTTCAGTTTCAGCGATCACCTCTTC
>JAAAKO020032443.1:0-13152 GCA_010015015.2 Bolitophila cinerea | reverse complement strand
GCTGCCACACACAACATCATTGTGGTGCTTGCAAAGTTGCAAATAGACATTGCTCTATTCCAAGAGCCTTGGCATGGTAATGGTAAAATGAGAGGTATGAAAATACCTCGATACTCTACTTTCTCCAAACCAACAGAAGAAAGGGTAAGAACCTGTCTAAGATAATATTAATGGTATCTTTTTAGCAAATTTTAGCTCCGTGATTCTAGAGCTCATTCTATCAATTAAGCACTTGTCTAGATGTAAATTTGTAAGCGAATAAAGATTGAATGGTCGCTTGGATATTAGAGCATATATATATAAAACCAATGTTACTACAATTTCAGAGAGCGATGGCCTAGAATACCGGAGTATTCCGGCATTAGAGTTACATAATTGGAGGGAGGCATCAGTGTACCAAACCTCTCCGTCCGCAGACTGAATTGTCCGGATATCATTCAACCGATTTTTCTAGTGAAGAGAATCATTTCGGTCTTGCCGGGATTAACCGAAAGACCTAAATTATCACACCAGGATGTCATTGTGTTAAGGGCGGTCTGCATGAGATCACACAAATCGCTGGCATGTTTGCAAGTTATTAGGACAGTGATCTCTAGCTAAGTTAAAGAGGCCTCGCTCGTTGGGTCGGACTACGAGTTCATTGACCACCATACTCCAAAGAAAAGGTGGTAAAACACCAACTTGGGGAGTGAACGATTCTATGCCGTAGCTCTGGACGGTTCGAAGGACACAGTATTGAAAGTGCACTCGATTTCAAGGAAAGTTCCGAGGGAAAATTCCTTTAGGTCTAGTGATCCTGGTCACCAGAGTGTGAAGGGCAGAATTAACCGACCTACCAGTCTGTGTAAAGGGTAGCTCAACAGAGGTTCATCCCCAATAAATCGATAGATAATACCGATTGATTAAGAAAGAATGATGTCATGCCTGATAGGTCTGAAGGTTTTGGCAGTGGCATATATAGTCCTTCCGGGTTTAGGAATCAAAGCTCCCCGCATGTTCCTCGATGATATAAGTATGTAGCCAAAAGAAACGCATCCTCTAAAGATGTTGCACATAGGGAGCTTAATCATCTCCAGGCCATTCTGAAGAGTAGCTGGAAATATTTCATCTTTCCCTGGTTATTTTTAGGGGGCAAAAGTGTTAATCGCCTACTAAACTTTGTCAACACTTATCATTGATTTCGCCACTGCCCAGTCTGGCGTGGTCGCAGCCGCGTTGAATAGACTGGAAGTCGGTTCGTTGCTATCGCAAGGTACGCTGACTGAGAAGTGTGTATCCAGCAAGTGTTTTACAGTTAATAGCTGGGAAAAGATAAACGTTCCGTCAGGGAGAATTAGAGAGACATATCTGACGGATGGGTCACTCGAGTGTGTCCGATGAAGTCTAGAGGATACGTGTATCCCGTCCAATTCTTCACATAAAGTTACTTAGGATTCGAGCTTAGCTTTTCTAAGAGCTCTCTTGTAGTCATTCTGCGAATGAGAGAAACGATCCCAATCTCTTGTAGGCGGGTCTTTCTCGCTCTGTTGAAGAATATCTTAACGGTTTGGCGAAGTCTTTTCAGATTTAGTGACCACAATTGACAAGATTTACCTGATCGGATGTTTCTTAGGGGACAGTATAACACAAAAGAACTTCACAGGTCGTCTGTTAGCCATACACGGCTAGCTCAAGACACTCAATAGAGTCTGTTCTTGTGTCCTGATCAAGTTTAAGTCTCTCTTAAGTTTTTTCAAACTTTGCTCAATTGGTAGACTTACGATTTGAAGTCTAAGTCTTCGGAATTGGGTCGGTATTAAATTCAAAGTATATACTCCGGTTGTCAGAACAAATGATATCGTGAGAAACTTTCCAACTTCTTAACACTGAGCAAAAAGTCACATCGAGTATTCTTGTCTTTGGGTGGTGATAAAGTTTGGTTCAGACCAGTATGATTTCCAAGTTAGAAAAAACTAAGAAGATTTTCACCTATGATGTTAGTATCAGAGCTACATCACACGATATGGTGAGAATTGGAGTCACACTTAGCAATCATTGGGATGGTGCAAAAAATCATTGGGATGGTGCAAAATTCAACCAGGTTGCTTACTTCATTCCCAGGAGGGAGATAAGGAATCGTGTGGCATGTAAATATAGGAAAAAAACGCTCTTTTTTATGCAACCTGAGCGAAACCCGATTACCAAACTGGGTGAGCATAGTGGCATTGATGTTGTTTTTTTGCAAAAATGGCTCTTGAAGAGTGACTCGTTGGCAGAGAAAACTTGCCCAAAGTTCTTCATTAGTCCCTAAATTGCAGTTTTGAACTCCCAAGGTTCTTGGATGAGGAATAAAATAGTGTGCCCCATATCTAGCAGACGACCTAATTCTGCGCTTTGGTGGTTAAACTTAGTTACATATACCAAGAAATATGGAGTAGAGAATTTATATGAACAACTTTGATTTTTTGAGTTGATTAATTAATTTTTTGGTTTAATTATTAATATCAATTTATTTTTCTTTTTTTTGTTTCCCTGAATTGTTTTTTATAAATTATTATTCTATAAATTGTTTGTTTTATAGCATGCACTGCATTTCCTCTATAGTAAAAGTAATTCACTTTTTCTAACACATACAAGAGTGGACTTGCATTTCATATCGTCAGTGCGTCAGTGCGTCAGTGCGTCAGTGCCACTTAAATACAAATTAATAATTTGTAATGCACAAATAACAATTTTCTTGTAAATCACGGATGCATATCGCACAGAACACAGATTTCGGTCACGCCGCGAATAAAGGCTATATATAGAACTTTTTTTTATTATCGAGCCAGTTATATACTGGCTTTAGCATTATATGACTCAAAATACTTCTCTGAATGGCACACAATCAAAATTTTGTTATCTTGCGTAACATGTTGAAATTGATATAGAGACATCTATTGAGTAATAGTGTGCCTTATGCTAGGCTTTAAATACTACTACTTGAGAAGTGAACTTTTTTTGGATTACTTTATAACCAATTTTAAATTTATTTATAGATATATATTTTTTAATATTCGTTTTCTAAAAATTATGAATAATACATTATAATTCTGATGAATAAAACAGTAACTCATCGGTTATTTTGGTTTTTATTAAAAGTTTTTCATTTTTTTATCATTTCTATATTTATTTTGGTTAAATGTGTTATGTTAAATTACCAATTACCAATATTCAAGTTTTTCTATGTTTTTATTTGTTTTTAGAAGAGATTAAAAGCTACAACCATAAAGCAAAATAATAATTAAATGCTCAAAAACTTAAATAAATTACAGAAAATTTTGAGAAGTATCTAAAAGTGACAAATTTCGGATTGCAGGTGGCCACGCCATACTAAAAAAGAGGTGGCATTTAATATGACGACATTTCCAAAATATACATGAAAAAATACCAAATCATAGTAAATTTTTAATTCTGAGATGATTATGCAAATTTAAGGAAAAACCAACACAGCAAAGTTATTTAACTTGAAATGTTCATTTTATGAGCACAGGACAAAAACCACATTTAGCTTTATTCAATTTTTTAGAACAAAATTTCACACTTTGTTCAAAAACACTGTCTTATTATTATTAATTTTTTTCACTACATAAATGTAATAAAAGAAAAAAAACATTTTGGAATGCGATGACATTCGGAATTTAGGTTATGACACTTCTATAATTGTCAAAATACATCAGCGATGGCAACCTGAAAAACAGTGGCAACTTGCAAGCCTTCTTCCTATCAGAATTCAGACTTAGAAAATCTCGACTGACGTAATTTGGTCTGTTTTTTTTTGTCGAGTTTTATTTTAGGCTTTTAAATAAAAAATCTTATATATTTAAAAATAAAAAAAAACAATATACGAATAACGGTATCCAGTCAATTCATAGAAAAAGAATTCATAAAAACACAATTCATAGAAAAACAATCCATAAAAAAACAATTCATAGAAAAACAATTCTAATTCATAGAAAAAGAATTCATAGAAAAACAATCCATAGAAAAACAATTCATAGAAACACAATTCATAGAAAAACCATTCAAATTCAAAGAAAAACAATTCATAGAAAAACAATTCATAGAAACACAATTCATAGAGAAACATTTCAAAGAAACACAATTGATAGAAATGGATGGATGGTGGGATTCGGATGAAACTTCGTTTTATGGGTCTTGAGGTAGAATTCTTCCTAAAAATATAAGTCTTCCCATCATGCTTTTTGATATATGGCTTTTGGGATTGGGATAACACTCTGTTATAAATGTCTTGAGAAGGAACCCTTCCTAAACATATTAGACATCTTCCCTATATCCTTATAGGCTTTTTCAATGAGGAATTGGGATGGAACTTTGTTATAAAGGCCATAATGAGGAATTCTTCCTAAGAATATAGTTCTTCCTCCTTGAATCTTTCCATCAGCTATTTTCTCATATGGTTGGTGGAATTGGGCACAAATTTACAAATTTTAGTTTTAAGTGTAAAGCGGAGAGAGTGAGGAGAGATCGTCTCTTATCTGCTTGTTATTACATTTAAGATTTACTAAAATATGAAATTTAATGATGGTATTTTTAATCTATTTTTTAGGTTATTTTATAATCCGATATTATTTTTAAAAAAGATAACAATCCGATATTAATCCTTTTAAAAAGGTAACAAAAAGTGTTTCTTAAAATTTATAAAATATAATTGTTAGGGTAATTTCAAATTTTATTTTTAGGTGTATAGTATACAATCAATCAGTGTATTACAGGGATATTTTAAAGCAACAGGAAAAATGGGAATTTTTATTGAAATTAAGTGAGTTTTTAGCGAAATAAAAAAATATGAATTTTTAAAATTTTCTATTTCTTTGATGAGCTGCTTAATACTTAGATGTAAAAAATGTGTTAAAAATCCCGATGGAAAGATTTCGGAAGAAAGTCATATATTCTTAGGAAGAGTTCCTCCTAAAGACCATTAAAACAAAATTTCATCCTTTTTTTCTCTATTTATGAATTGAGTTTCTATGAATTGTTTTTCTATAAATTGTTTGTCTATAAATTGACGGTAAATCACGAGGAGCATATCTCAAAATAACTAGAATCTGGAGGTTTTAATTGGACCTCGAACAGTGATCTTTTTTTTGTTTGTTTAAAAAAAATGACAAATCATACAATACACTTTGCTATAAAGGTCTTGAGGAGGAACCCTTTTTAAAAAAATATTAGAGTTCTTCCAAAAAACCTCAAATAAGGCATTTTAAATGAGGCTGATGGAATTGGGATAAAACTTTATTATAAGAGCTATATATAATATTCCCTTTTAAGGGATATTTTGAAGCAAAAAAGAAAAAGTAAATTTTAATTTAAATTAAGAGAATTTTTATCGAAATTAAAAATATGAATTTTTAAAATTTTCTATTTCTTTGATGAGCTGCTCACTACTTAGATGTAAAAAAGCCAAATGTAAAAAAGTTTGATTGGAAGATTTAGGAAGAAAGTTATATATTCTTAGAAAGAGTTCCTCCTCAAGACAATTATAACAAAGTCAAATCTCAAATCAACCAGCCTTATTCCAAAAAGCCTGATGGGAAGATTTACGGAGGAAGTGTTATATTTTTAGGATGGGATACTCCCAATACCCTTAAAACGAAGTTTCATCCCTTTTCTTTTTATGAATTGTGTTTCTATGAATTCTTTCTACAAATTGTTTTTCTATAAATTGACGGCAAATCACGAGTAGCATATCTCAAAAAAACTAAAATCTCGAGGTTTTAATTAGAACTCGAACAGTGATCTCTCATACATCAAAACATTTCTGACTCTAAAATATGAAAAATTTAAATCTCACTTGTCTCAATTCGATCAAAAGCAGTATTAAATTAATTGTCCCAAAATTTTAATTTTCCTGTTTTAAGATTTATTCAACGATTTTTTCAGATATTTTTGCCATATCAAAAATTTCCTAAAAAAATGAATTATTATGTTTTTAGAATGAAAATAATATTTAAATTTTTTTAAATACATTTTTAAGTAAATATTGTCCAAAACAAGCGCGTTAGTATTTTGCGAGAAGTAATACAGTGGAATTGATTAATTTTTATTAATCTAGTCGCACGCTATCGCAGCTGCTTAGAAATTAAGAAAAGTCGGGCAACCGCACGCGTACAGTTATTAAGTAGTGCATAAAGGTTAATTTTATGTCATATACTATGTATTTGTATATAACCTAACTATATATATAAAGTGCGAGCTTTTATATGCGGGAATCGCGTCAAGATTACGAAAGTTATAATTGCATAATTGCTCATTGCTCAGTGCTTGCCCGAAATCAATTATCGCTATCGCTCTTGCGATTAGAAAAGTATGCGATAATAATTATGATAACACAAATTACAAAAGAGGTGAATTTTGAAATGTGCGCTCATCACACCTTCGCGATATCGGGTCGATGTCGACGTCGCCGTCTTCGTCATCAGCAAAAGCCAAATACATTTATACTTCAATATCTTTATCATCGGTGTGTAAATAAATAAATACACGCACAATTTGTGGTTGTTTTCTATAGGGAAAAAGATAATTTTGATATTTTGTAAAAATATTTGCGTTCAGTTTTCAATTGTGTACACACACGCGTGTACATATCGTCTTGGAGCTCGCGTCTTCGTCTAATCATTCTTTTCCGTTGCGTTTTTCATGTGGAAGATCATTTCCGATAATAAAACACCTGTGCAAGTGTAAAAACGCATTTATAAATAAAAACGTCGCGTTATGTTGTACAATGTATATATTTAAGAATTCTAATTTAAATTTTGTAATTATCAAAAGATTAAAAACAGTGACGTGTAATCACTATTGTGCGCTAGTCTCGGTATTCTGGAAACACTCATCGCATTTATAAATATAATAATAAATTAGCACCAAAATAAAAACAAATTTACCAGATCCTAATCATTCGCGCGGTGGTACCGAATTGCTCTAGTCAAGGTGAACACCTGTGTTACACGAACCACATTTTTAACACCGAAATAAAATATGCAATAGTGCTGTGAATTGAAATTGAATAGAAAAAATGTTGAATACGTTCGCATCGATCTCGCCACACATCCGGTTTAAGGCGAAACGGGTAACCGTAGACAATTTGGCGTTCAAGTTCCACTATCGTGCCACATTTCTGATTCTGCTAGTATGTACCGTGCTCGTGACGTCCAGGTGAGATTGATATGGACCATCTGCGATTGTGATGCGATGATTGACAATGTGTGCATTATTGTTGGACGTATATCTAAGAAAGATGTTGTAATTATTGGAAAGACTTCGCGTAGAACTCTATCAGGCACATATTATAATAGAATGTACTACGATTGATACGATGATTCGATTGGCCGAATTAGTTTTTGATGGTTTTACCTGTAAATTCGGCCAATTTTAATTCGGCCAATTGTATCATTCGGCCAATAGTTATTCGGCCAATCGGATCATTCGACCAATCGTGATTCGGCCAATCGTATCATTCGGCCAATCATATTATTCGACCAATCGAGATTCGGCCAATCGTGATTCGGCCAATCGTAAAATTCGGCCAATCGGTTTTCGGCCAATCGAGAGACACCGTTATAATAATATTTTATTGTTTTTAGTTTAACGTTTTTTTTCGAAAGTAATAATTACAAACTATGTTTCGATATGTTTCGTTCTAGGATGAAACGTTGTCGTCTTTTCACTAAGGGATAAGTGTTGGAGGGAATTCGCGTGGTGTGCCGGAAAAAGCTATAGAGTATATATATAGCGTTAATTTGACATATAATAAATACATAGTATACATATATACATACATAGTATTAGGTCAGTTTACTTTAAATGAACAGTAAAATTAAGGCTAGTATACACAATTATATTTCATCAATAAGACTGATTTATTGTCGCCATAAATGATAATATTATTAATAGATTCGTTCACTCTAAATATTTCATTTTGCAAATTTCGCAAACAAATCTGCAGTAGCTGATGACATCGCCATGTATTCAGATTCTGTAGTCGAAAGTGCAACTGTTGGTTGTTTTTTGGAGTTCCATGTGATAGCTCCACCTTGTAGTAAGAATATATTCCCGTTACTGATCGTCTATCAGAAACGTCACCAGCCCAATCATCATCACAGAATCTATACATCTCTTGTTTGCCTTTCATCTTATATGTATTTTTTGCGTTTAATTTACCAAGCAGATAACGCAAAATACGTTTCCATATATACTTCTTCTTTTAAATCACCTTGCAAAAACGTTATTACTGCGTTCGTCTGGTCGATATCCAAGTTGAGTTTTGCAGCCATAGCTATCAGGAATCGGATAGACGAATATCGTACTTCTGTTGGAAACGTGTGTGCATAATTGATCCCTTTACGTTGTGAACAAACAACTAATCGAGCTTTGTAACGGTTTATATTTCCGTCTGCTCCGATTTTGGTTTTAAATACCCACTTGTTCGGTATGGCTTTACGTCCTGTTGGAACATCTGTTAGTACCATGTTTTATTTTCCTGCAAAGATTTGAGCTCCTCGGACATAGCAATTTTCCAGTGCTCAGCGTTTTTTCCTGATAATGCTTCTTTCTACCGTTTCTGGGTCTCGTACAGATTTAGGATTTACAACCTCCACTGCATGTGAAAAAAACTCTATCAGTTAAATGCCCGGGTGACTACCATAAAAAATGGTAGTCATACTATTGATCATCATCGGAATCCTCACACGTGCATGACCCTAATGCCAATGCTATTAATTTCCAGAAGGCCAACACAACTGTTCGTTTCCTAGCCGCAACAACAACTTCAGTTCCTTCTTGTTTTAGACCATTCTTACCTAGCAAAAATGCGGGGAAGCTAAAAATCAAACTCCAACGCAAAGAAAACATTAAAGAAACAAACACTTTTGAAAAATTCAAGTTATTGTTGGCAAAGATCATGTTGAAATAAATGTATAGTAAGTTTTTTTAAAAAAAGTTTTATTTAATCGTACCAAACTTTAAATTTTAAATAAACTCTTATAATTAAACTAATTTGTACTATTTTTGTATTCGTAAAGGCCTGATTATACGGACATTAAATCGCTCATTAAAATGAGAACGTGGCGTCAGAATGACATCACAATCCTTTCATTATTGTCTCATTCCATCTCATAATCATTATTGCGACAACAATATTTATCTCATTATAAATGAGAGCCTTATTGAGATAATTCTTGTGTCACTTTAATGAAATAACTCTCTTAATGAGACTTATGAAAAAGGAGACAAATTACGTCAATAATGAGACTCTCCTAAGTAATGAGATGACGCAAAATTCTGATATGTCATTATTGCCATCCTATAAGAAAACTTGTTAAAGAAAAAAAATCTGAAGTGGGCATTTCTATTAATTGTTCGATGTATTTTCAGTGAAAACATTTTGGTAGTCGTCCAAAGTTATTTGGAGATACGTAAGGAGTATATCAAACAAAAAAGTTGATGTGGGAATTCGTATCAATTTATCGATAGCTATCCCATAAAAATTGAGTCATTTTTCATAAGCCATTTGGTCAGAATGTAGCATAAATGACAACAGATGAATTTGACGGCAAATTGTGCTAAATATGATAAATTTTAAATGTTGTCATTATTCTTTGTTCAAATTATCTTGAGAAGGATTATTATCGTATGATAATCATTTTTTTGCATCCCATTTTAATGAAACAGCGACTGAAAAAATATAATTAATCTCACTATGATTTGAGAAAATAATGAGGCATGTCATTATTCCGTGTAATAACCCTGATTTTATTTAGTGATGAGAGACACATAATCAGGTGATTCTATGTGACATAACGATCTCATTTTAATATCGCCTTATGTTTTGATGTAAATGAGACTTATGTGTTACGTTTTTGTAAAAGTAATGAATATTTTTGGTCTTATTTCAGCACATCTTTTGCCGCAGTACCTGCAAGGCTTTTTAGGGTTCTCATCAACCATCAACACAACAAACCTCGGCATCCGACAGCCCCGCAAAACCTTTTGTTTCCGCATTCGACGAAGATCCATTCTTTGTGCTATTTATAAGTAAGATACATTCAAATTTGAATTGGTGTAATTAAAATTAATAAAAATAACTTGTA
Source organism: Bolitophila cinerea (assembly GCA_010015015.2). Taxonomy (NCBI): domain Eukaryota; kingdom Metazoa; phylum Arthropoda; class Insecta; order Diptera; family Mycetophilidae; genus Bolitophila; species Bolitophila cinerea. Next base: position 3,025 of record JAAAKO020032443.1, on the reverse strand, counting down.
TAATTAATAAAAATTAAGTATTATTTTTCTATAATTATAAAAAATAATTGGATTCCAGTTATTATATAGTAGCTAAAATTTATCAAATCTAGTTGGAATATAGTTATTAAATAGCTCGATACAATTACTAATCCGGTTGTTTCTAGTCAGCGGTTTTTGTATAGGATCTAGTTTTGAAACGACTAGAATATAGTGGGAGGAAAACAAAGTTCCCATTAATTTTGTACTGGATTCCAGTTATATCCGAGAATAATTGTCGTACGGGTTATGTCAGTTTCAAACAGGCATAGGATGTTATGTCCATTTAGCAAATGGACATTATGTCCACAATAAACCGACATAATGTCCAAATGGATAAACATTATGTCTGTTTCAAATGGACATAATGTCCATTTGGACATTATGTCAGTTTTCAATTGGGATTTTGGACACTTAAATATATCTCCTCAAAAAATGAAATAAGGTCCATAGACATTATATCTGTTTTTAAAAGGCCATAAATCCTTAGACATTATATTCGTTAGAAGCTGAAATAATGTTTACCAAAAAATTAACTTTTAATTAATGTATTTGGAAGATCATGCATAATGTCCATTGACCTTATGCCCTTTCAAAAGCGGACATTATGTCACATCACCAGCGTATGCATGCAGAGGTATTTTGCGCAGATGTATAAAAGGTGTATCGGCAAATTGTTGTTGACTCTACAGATGCAGATCTGAAGCGCAAAGTCTGGCAAGAATCTACTACTGAGCCAATGAAAGCGTATCGCTTGACCGCTGTTACGTATGGGACAACTTCAGCTCTATATCATGACTCACTTTCAGTGTTTGTGCTCATTCTCACCCGAAAATGAGAGTACGACTCACCTCACCTTGTCCAAAAATGGTTTTCAGTGTGCCATCAAATAGTGCAAACAATTTGCAGAAAGTTGCATCTGAACATCGTGAGTGCCAATTGCCACTGAACGTAGACTCTGGCAAGATTATTTAGACGTTGGGGATCAGATAGAAACCTGCAACGAACGAGTTTTGCTTTAAACTCGATGAAGAGTACCTCGAACAACCGGGCCCACCAAGCGAAAATTTTAATCCGACGTTTCCAGACCGCTATGATCAGCTGGGATGATTAGCAACAATCTTAGACACAATTAAGATCATTGGAGAGAAACATATTAGCACGTCAATGGACATACATCAGGAAGTCGCTAAGTTATCTGAAACACATCCGTATCAGCCGATGGATTGGTACCACGTCCAAATGCAATATCGAACTTCTTGGTTTTTGAGATGCGTCGTTGGTTTACAGACGTGGTTTACAGCAGAATAACTAATCCAAGGGCGGGATCGTCTAAAATTGTGATTTTAAAAATGAGTGAGTTATGAAATGAGTGAGTTTTAAAACTAACTCAGACTTCTCACCACTTGTGTGAATATAGGTGAAATGCTTGAATTGTTTAAACCTTTAATAATTTTTACGTTTAAATAGAAATTAGAATGTTAGGAAAACAAGACATTGATAAAGATTTAATATCTGCTCCTATGATCAATCAGAATTCTTGTAAACGACAAAGATAGAGTGGACTGGAAAAGGATCGTATTTAAATAGACTTGAATTAAAACCTATCAAAGTCTCGTCCCAACTAAGGAAAACATTCGTAAGGAGATTATTCTTAGGGACCATGAAATCAAATTAAAAGAGAACCTTTATAATATCATATTTTAAACACTAGTAAAACAGCACGAATTAACGCCAAAGCCGTTGGTATTTGGTGTATAAATATGCACACCCTACATACCACGCAAGTGGAGTGAGGTTACTGCTTTTCCAATCCATCTTATTTTTGTTTTGAACAATCTTAATTTTTTGATTGTTTAGGTTTTTTCCGTTGGATTGAATGCTATATTTAAATCAATATTGCCCGGCGATTAAATATAACTGGTCTTTAACTCGAATTTAGAATTGTTTTCCTTCACAGCAAAAAATTAAAAGTTAATTTTAACCGACTGTTAAAATAAACTGATTATTCTATAGCCAGTTTAACGCTAAACAGTCTGTTATTTCTACGGCGATAATATATTTTAATAATCGTTTTATTATTTAATTACCTTTCAGATTTTTATTTTTATTTTTTTCGATTATTAAAAAAATGTTTAATTTCTATTAGTTTTAGATATTATATTAAATCTTCCGATTATTTAAATAATCGTTAGATTGTTATTACCTTTCAGATTTTTAGTATACATTTTTCCGATTATTAAAGAAATCGTTATATTTATATTATCTTTCAGATTTTTAGTTTTAATTTGTCCGATTATTTATATAAACGTTTAATTTATATTATTTTTATGTACTATATTAAATGTTTAGATTATTTAAATAATCTTTTATTTTATTTTAACTTTCAGATTTTCAGTATACATTTTTTCGATTATATTTATTATTATATTAACATTTATATTTTCAGTAATATTTTTTCCCGTTTATTTATCGTTTGATTTCTATTAATTTTTAGATATTATATTACATTTTTCGATTATTTGAACAATCGTTTGATTTATATTAATATTAAGATATTATATTAAATTTTTCTATTATTCGTTAAATTTTTATTAACTTTCATATTTTAGGTTTAAATTGAGCCGATTATTTAAATAATCGTTTGATTTTTATTAACTTTCCGGTTTTTGAGTATACATTTTTCCGATTTTTTAAATAACTGTTTGATTTAAATATTTTCTTATATATTATAATTATTTTTTCGATTATTTAAATAATCGTTAGATTTATATTAACATTCAGAATTTCAGATTTAATTTTTAATCTGAAAGTTAATATAAATCTGACGATTATTTAAATAATCCAAAAATTTATTATAATATCTAAAAAATATTAAAAATTAAACGATTATTTAAATAATCGGTAAAATTTTTTTTTTTTTTTTTTTATTTTTAAAAGCGACGTCAACAGCCGAAGCTAACTGACCATTTATTACCAATTAATTCATATCCATACATAGAAAATA